>JAVRRP010000820.1:0-13656 GCA_036872775.1 Oleoguttula sp. CCFEE 5521 | reverse complement strand
TGGAGCGGATGGTGCGTACCGGGGCAGCGCTGGACGAAGAAATGGCGCCGCGAGATCCACGCCTTCGAGGAGGGTGAATGGGAATGGATCGACGAACGGCGCTGCGACGCCTGGCGCTGATACCGACGCAGAGGAAGAAGTGGACGAGGATCTATACAACGCTACGCCTAGCGCTGGACGCCGGACGCAGCGTAGCCGGGCTACCCAGGACGACTCGCAGATGAGCGTCGCTTCATCGCAGCCTGCATCTCAACTCCTCCGAGGTGTTTCGCAGTCGCAATCACAATCGCAGTCCCAAGCCCCTGCTGCAGAGGAAGAGGACGAAGCGCCTTCTGTGTCGCAGCCGCGAGTGCAGGTCTTCCAGACTGCGCTGGGTCAGCTGATCGACGGTCCGCTGTTCGCTAATGATGCTGCTGACGTTGAGCCGCTGGTTGCTGCTGTGAACTCTAAGCTTAGAGCCGGGGATGCGGCGTTCGGAGAAGCTGAGGCGCAGGCTGCGTTGGAGGTACTGGATGGGAAGAACCGGATTATGTTGTCGGGGGCGATTGTATACAAGCTATGATCTGGGTATACTCGGATGGGTGGTGTTCCGAGGCGTTAGATACACCCGGCTCAGGGGCGAATGCATCATGTTCATGTCAATCATCGAAACTCTGCCAGACCTCTCCTATCTCACACCTTCCCCTCTCCCACCATCCTCTGCACCCTCGCCAAAAGCACCCCACTCTCCCTCCCCAACTTCCTCTGTCCATTCCGCCCTCCACTCCTCGCTTTCGCCATAGCTCGTCTCTCCCTCTCCCTGGCCTCCATCCTCACAGCCCGCTCCCTCTCAGCCTCCTCGCGTACTCTCCGTCGCTCGTCAGTAGCTGCTTGGGCTTCCAGAGCAGCATCTCGCTCCTTCTGGAAGGGATTCGGTCTCGGCTTGCGCTCGCGTTTGCGATTTGGGTCGCGAGGTGGTCGAGGAGCGGGAGGTGCGGGCTCGGGGGAAGCGGAGGCGTTGATGAGGGTTTGGCGGTCGGGGTGAGGTTCTGACACCGCAGGTGCAGCCTCCACTGGTTCTGCTGAGTCGACGTCTGGGAAGCCGGTGAAGTCTGCGTCTTCGGTCGTATGAGCGGCGTCGAGATGTGAGGAGGCAGGCACGGGTATGGCGTCGGTCTCGGGGACCTTGCCTTGCTTCTTCAGGCGTGCGTAATCTTTCTTGATCAGGGCTCGTTGGATTAGGGACTGTTTTATTTGCTGGGTTTTGCGCTTGTGCATTCCTTCGGGGAGGTTGGCGGGGCCGACTTGGAAGCCTTTGTGGATCTTGGTGGGGCGAGCATCGTTGTTGGAGGCGGACTTGCGTTTCTCTGCCATGATCGCTGATAGGAGGAAAGAGGTACGTCTGGTTAATCGGACCTCTACATGAATTGTTCCTGGGGGAGAAATCGCGAAACCTGACATAATCAGACGCGAGTCATTCACTGTAGCCGGGCCGATAGTTCCTCCACCCTCACATCGATAAGGCGGGCGATCACTTCACACTTGCATGCAACAGTCCTGTGCCAACACCAACACCAACATTCACTACGCAGAACCACTCACGTGAACAAACAGCAAACACGACGACTCTCTCGGTCACTCCCAATGCAAGCTCTGCCACGGTCGAGCTTGCGCACCCACAACACTGAAATGCCCGATCCTTGAACGCCGCTTTCCCCCCACCCCGCCGCGGCGACGTTTGCACGTTCGCGGTAGACTGTCGCCATGGAGCGGCAACGGAAGAGTACGCGCTTGCATATTCTGTGGGATTGCAAGAAGTAGCTAACAATACTGCGAAGGAGAGTTGAAGGAGTTGAACACACGAGCTTGGGACGGCGAGCAGGGTACATCCACTTGACTGAGCTATGGCCTCAGGCACGACTAACACTCAACAGGCGTCTTCCCAGTCCACGGCTCGCTGGACTCGAACCTAAAGAAGAACACGGCCTTCATTAAACGCGTGCGCACGGCCATCACCATCGCGAGCGTGCCCACCTTCCTCCTCGAGGTCCGGACCCTGTCGCTGCACAAGTATCTCACCGAGATCGTGTCAGCTTGCTACGAGGGACTGTGCAGGCTCAAGACACCAGGCGAGGTAGCTGCTGGCGTCGAAGTGGTCAGCGCATTGCACCAGCGCTTTGGGCCCGAGGAGTTCACATGCAATCTGGGCTGGCTGATTGGCCGCGGGCTGAGTACACCTGACAGAGCGCAACTAAAGGCGCTATCGGCTGAGGTGCGCGACAGAGAGGAGAAAGATCGCATTGCTAGACAGCGCGTGCTACTACGCGTAGCGACTGAACTGTGGCTGGTGAGCGCGTTGAGAGGTCTGGAGGATGTCACGAAGCCGGATGAGACTGGACGAGGTACGAAGGGTGCTGAGCTTATGCCCAAGGCTAAGGTCAATGGGATCAAGATCCCTACGACAGACGCTGAGCCGTTCCCGTTGGAGGTGTTGAAAGACATGCTCAGCCATGACAGGGAGCACGTCAATCTTCCACTGGTTGTGCTGTTCGTCAAGAGCTTCGCGTGGGATGTACTCGGATCTGCTGGCACGAAGAAAGACGCGAGACAAGCTGTGGCGGATAACGGCGAGACTACGGCTGAGCCGAAGATCAATGGTCACACAGGAACCCCCGCCTCGACTGACGACGATGAGGTCGTGATCCAGGACACGCCACTCACTACACCGGACGTCCAGCAGCGCTTCCGCAACATTCTCGAGCGGTACTTCGAGGACGTCAAGACGCACATCCTACGCGACCAGAAGAACTTGACAAGCCAAAGCAAGCGCAACGCTGAGGCGTATGTGAAGTCAGGAGAGGTCTTTGAAGATCGGCAGACGAATTACGAGAAATCTGTGAAGGCGCAAGAGCGGCTCATCGCGAGCACGCAGACTTTGGCAGATGCGCTGGGCGCCGACATGCCGGACCTATCAGAGAAGGAGGCTGCAGGTGGCGCGTTCGACAGCGGCATTGGCCTTGTCAAGACTGGCGAGTACCTGCGAGGTCAAAGTGAAGGCGCTGGTATTTGGGAAGACGAAGATGAGAGGCGCTTCTACGAGAATCTCGTGGACCTCAAAGATCGTGTGCCGTCGATCTTGCTTGAGGAGCCAAAAAAGAAGAATGCAGATGGGGATGAGCAGGTCGGGAAGCGGAGTGATGAGACAGCTGATGCTAGACCGGACTCAAGGGACGCGGCAGCTGACGATACCTCGACTGCGATCGCAAACAAGACCGTCGGCGCACAGGTCGATGCTGTGCTCGCACGCCTTCACGAGCTCGCCACGAAGGACCAAGTCGACCAGCTGGCTTACGACTTCTGCTTTCTGAACTCCAAGGCTTCGCGCAATCGACTTATCAAGGCAATCGAAGAGATACCGAAAGGCAGAACTGACCTGCTGCCTCTATACGGTCGGCTGATCGCAACGCTCGGACGCTATTTGACTGATGTCCCTCAAGCCATTACGAAGCACCTCGATGAAGAGTTTCGCAGCCTACAACGCCGGAAGTCGAAAGATTTTCTTGGCCAAGTCCGCTTGGTAAACGTACGGTATATCGCGGAGTTGACCAAATTCGACGTCGCGCAAGAGCACTTCATCTTCCATTGTCTGAAGGTCAGCTTAGAGGACTTCTCGCGGATGAACATTGAGATAATAGCAATGCTCTTGGAAAACTGCGGGCGCTACCTCCTGCGCAACCCGAAGACTTCGCCACGCATGACGTCTTTCCTCGACACACTGCAACGGAAGAAGGCCGCGCAGCATCTAGGACAGCATGAGCGTATGTTGATCGAGAACGCGATGTACTACGCCGATCCTCCTGCGCGAGCTGCCATCCAGCAGAAGGAACGCACATCGCTCGATACGTACATTCGGAAGCTGGTCTACCTGGATCTGAATAAAAAGTCGCTTGAGAAAGTGATCAAGCAGATTCGTAAGCTGCACTGGGAGGAAGATGAGGTAGTCGAGTATTTGCGCAAGATCTTCATCAAACCAGGGAAGATCAAGTACAGTAACCTCTACTTACTAGCAGTCATGCTCGGAGCGTTGCATCGCCATCACACGGACTTCGCTGTCTCAGTCTTGGATGAGCTACTCGAGCGCATAGTCGTCGGTCTGGAGATCAATGACTTCAGGTATCGACAACGCCAGACTGCCGAGGCCAAGTATCTCGGAGAGCTGTACATCTACCGCATGGTCGACTCAACGTTGATCTTCGACACGCTGTACAAGCTGTTGAATTATGGGCATGACGGCTACCCACAGCCTGGAAAGATCTGCCCGATCGATCTGCCAGACGACTACTTCCGCATAAATCTCGTATGCGCTCTGCTCGATACGTGCGGTATGTACTTCGAGAAAGGAGCAGCGCGCAAGAAGCTCGACTTCTTCCTGTCGTTCCTGCAATACTACGTCAACACCAAGGACCCAGCCCCGATGGAAGTCGACTACATGCTACAAGAGACTTACGGCTTGTTGCGCCCGCATTGGAAGCCAATCTTGAATGACTTCAATGCAGCTGCATCGGCCTTCGCGGAAGCGTGCAAGGTGAACTACCAAGACACTGCCGCAAGCAAGACAGTCGACCCAGAAGATGACGCCGATCTCAATGCCTCCGGCGATGTCCGCCCAGGCCACGACGACAGCAGAGATCTCGAGGACAAGTCAGGCGAAGACGACACTGCCGAGCCAGTCGACAGCCCACAACAAAACGAAGGTCTCGACTCCGACGACGAAGAGCACATAGTAGTGACTCGTCCAGAGGAGCAGCGCGATCCTGAAGCTGAAGCGGACTTTGACCGCGAGCTGGCCAAGTTGATGGCTGAGAGTGTCGAGTCGCGAAAGTTCGACCGCAAGCCGGTGTTTGATGTTGCGCTACCAATGCGCAAATCCGCACGAGAGGTCTCTGCTCCCGTAGCGGCTGCGGAAGACAGTGGAGGTGACTCGCGACCACATACACCTGTTTATGGAGCGGGGAAGATGAAGTTCGCGTTGTTGAGTAAGAAGGGAAATCGCCAGCAGGTCTGCGCATCCTCTCCTCGCACCCATCCTTCCTATTGCCGTTGCTGACATGACATCTTCGCAGACCCGATCCATCGATCTCCCCTCCGACTCTACCTTCGCCATCGAGCTCCGCAAGCAGCAAGACGCCGAGCGCGCCGAGCAGCAACGCATCAAGAGTCTAGTCTTGAACTACGACTTGATGGACGATCAAGCAGATGGTGATTCACCCTCTTTCCACTATGTCAACAATCCCAACAGCAAGCGCACGCACCTCGTCGGGAAGGGAGCTCTCAACAAGCGCCTTTCCTCAAATACCGCATACAGCAAGCCTGGCGGTAGTAGTGGTCGTATTCAACAAGCGACCACCAAACCCCGTGACTCCGACTCCGGCTACTCTTCACCTTTACAGACCGATACCAGCACAGCACCACTTCTTTTGCCGCCTTCTGAGCTCACTACAGACCCACAAGCTGACAACCCTGAAGCCGTCTTCGAGTCCCCGCACGTCCAGCCGAGAGCAGACAAGTCTGGCAATACGCGCAGCAAGCAGCGCGCGAGGAAGCTGCAATTGGGGGATCTTGACTGGTATGGTAACACCCGTTCTTCTGCTTCTACACCTGCGCCTGCTGCGAGAGAGAAGGGGGAAGTGTCACTGGATGCGTTTGTCGTCGACAAGGGCCAGAACAAGGCGAAGAAAGGGATCGGGCAGGAGGGCAGCAAGCGCTGAGGGGTTGTGAGCACACGCAGGTATGAGACGACTAGCTGACCGCGCTGTGTTGCGCATGTAGGACTTGATGAGGCTGTGTCGGTGTAGTGGCAGTGCTGCTGCTATGACCTGATATGCCTTTACCCAAACGACGAAGACGATACATGATTTGACAATCTGTGCCCTCCTCCGTGGACTCGAGACGCTGAACGAATGCCTGGTCGCGAGGCCAGTCCTGGACACTTGATGAAGCTCAACACGGGGATGGAGGAGCGAGACCGTCTGGTGGCACGTGTGGTGTTGTTCTGTGCCGGCCGTACAAACTCCCACAGCATGGCAAGACTGCGAGCCATCGGGACTCTGCTCGGAGGCCAGCTGAAATAGCTTGAGGTGCTGGGGAAATCACGCAGGAGCAGAGGCAAGGTTGGCGTGTAGTGGCTGACGATGACTGCACGAGGGAAGCAGGGCGATTGAGAAGGGCGAACAGATTGCGTTGGAAGTAGTTGGTAGTCTGACCGAAGTCACTCTTTTGGAGCTCGCCGCCGGAGCAACACACTTCCCCGCCTAGGTAGTCATGCCCGCGAAAAGAATAGGTACGTCCCAAGACCCATCACAGGTCGTCCGCCCCCCCGTCCGTTCGAAAACTTCATCGCCACTCCTAGGCTCACACACGGCACCCACCGTACCACTCAGTCAGTTTCCTCGTACCACGGAGAAATCCACTACTACTCACCACGTCCCCTCCTTCGTCCCCCTCACACAGCTCGGCCACGCCACGCCATCTAAGCTCCATTTCCTCCCTCAATGCCCTTTCCGTCCTCCCTCCGACGCCGTACCGGGGCTGCTAATCGAGTCCGACGGCACGATCAGAGCCCTCGTAGCCAGCGTCGAGGCGCGTGGATAAGGGTGCGAGGCTTTTTTCGGTATATGGCCGCCGTGGGCTCCGAGGACTGGGTAATGGCTTGGCGGTAGCGTAGGCGTATTTGTGTGGCCTGAGGTGTGGGTTTGAGTGGCGATTTGGGCTGGTGGAGACATTGCTTTCGAGGGTTGAGTTTCTCAAGGGTGGAGTTGGAGGGTTTGCTAAGTGTAGGGGTTGGGTTGTAGGTGCTTTGGTTGTTTGGGTTGGGGGGCTGAGATAGTGTGGGAGTGATGGATGTGGTGGAGATGTCAGAGGAAAGGTGTGGATGAAGGGAGAGGAGACATGAGAGGGAGCTTGGAGGGTGGAATGGGTGTTCTTGCTGAGGAAAAAGATCGTGTTGTGACTGCTTCCCTCGCTCAATTGACAGGAGCGGTTGCGGTGCTATTGACTTGACCGTAGCAATGGCAGGTGGAAACACGTGTCTGTGAGAGGCACTTGCCATAGACCCCCAATCGCCGTGTCAACACAGACCTAGCGGACGCTCTCATGTGGCACCAGAGCAGAGGCAGAGTCGCCTCCAATGGTCGACGAAGGGCCAAGTCGTGCCAAGTGTGAACTCGCGGGTCGAGCACAAGGATCATGAATCGCGTTTCCCTCACTGGGTTCAGCGCGTTCCATCAGGAAGATAGATCTTCAAGGTAGACTTCGACGCGCCCAGAAGACGCTGTACTCTATGATACCGCTACGTGTACTGCCGATCAAGCGAGTGCGCGTACCGTTTATGGTTCTCCGTCGAACCTGGCATCGCGCCATCCGACCCACCAATCTCCTTCGGACCACATGTCAGACAATATAACTTCACTCTCAATGGCAGTAGCATTTCGGCCCCTCATGGCTGACGAGGCCTACTCTTATAAGCTGTGTGGCAAGGCAATATGGCAAGTACGAGTCTCACTTTCCCGTTCTTCCGCGCAGTCACGCTTTCGCTTCCTGCATCACGCAAGCAAAAAGTCGGTGAAGCCCGCGTACTTGCTGTCTCCCACCAGCTAGCTACCTATAGCGCAAATAGGCGCATGCTCTTTCGTTCCAGTAGCTATAAGATCTGCCGATACAAGCACTGGCTAGCCGAACTTACCCAGCTGTTCCACCGCTGGGGTTGGGGCGACTTCGATACATGTGGACGATCGCCGCTGCAGACATCCTCACCACTGCAGCAGCTCCGCATTGCTTGTCCTGAGTTTTGCCGGTTATAGGCCTAGGATGGTCCCAGCTTGAGTGGACTGGGATTCTGGATGCTTGTTGTGACAGGAAGTGCTACATAGACATGGACGACACTGTCGCTATACTACCGGCATCACCAACTTTGACCGACTTCGACTCACTGGACGGCATCGAGGATCTAGATGCTTTCCTCGACGCCAAAGGCGGTCTGTCCCGCTTCCCAACACCGCCGCTGAAGGACAAGACCTATGTTCATGTTGGCGTAGTTGAAGATATCTCGGAGGACGAGAGCGAAGACGAGGTAGATGGTGAGATCACTCGTTCCAGATCCCGCTCTGTAATTGGCTCTGACATGAGGCAGACCTCGACATCGCCGCCGTCTTCGCACGCGAGCTATCTAGCCCCGCAGAGCCATTTTGGGACGACATTCTCGCGATCGAAGACTTGCTTCTCCGTGCCCACATGCCTATCGAGATCGTCGCACTAGCCTTGAACATCCTCAGCACGTTCCTCTACGAGCCATCGCGGTTGAGCGACAGTGTATCAAGCCCGCTATTGACCGGACCACTGATTACAGCGACGCTCTCTATCGCGTCGATATTCACCAGTGACTACCCTCCACCCACCTCATACTGGGCAACACAGGTATGTCATCCGCCAACAGCTACGAATGACTTGCACAGACTGGAGCTGAAGGTTCTTGACGCACTTGATTGGCACTTACTGTCGCTTTCACGACCTGAAGCCATTGCAATGGCACTGCGACAGTTTGAACGGAGGCGAGAGACGCCGGATCTGGTGCAACTCGATGCCGACATCGTCGAGCCAGGAAAGCTGGATCTCTTCAGTGACGGACCAGGAGAAGCGCGTTGGGCTGATGAGCAGCTTGCATCTGCTCTGGCTCCGGATATGCGTGTGGGGTCGACATGGTTGCGACTGAACTGACCTGGACATTTCATGGTGCGTAGTTTGTGTGATAGGAACTCTTTTATAAGGTCCGGAGGGGTTTGGCTTTGCATTGCACGAGATACCCAGCATATACTGCACACGAGAGCCTATCATCGCCAATCGCGAGGCCTAGTGCGCAGAGCTGCCTTTTTACTCAGCCTTAGGATGGAACGAACGTTGTCAAGGGCCCATGAAAGTCACATTTCTCGCACCGTGGCTCAAGCTCAACGCGACCTGGTAGAACGATCCAAGTCTGCACAGTTTCACCCTGGATGCAGTTTGACAACAGTAGACCTGGGACATGTGAGGCATGTTAATTCGTATCTCATTTCATTCAACACACTTCGTCCGTTTGCTCTATACAATCACAGGTGCCGAGCACTTCGCAAGCACATCCAATGCTCGCGTATCCATTCATGCTCCAATACTGAACGTGACCAAGATCACCTTTCTAACGCTCTTTACGCTTGCCAGTATGCCTGTCCCAGTTAGGACGTGGTGCTGCGTCCTCGGATTAACGCTGACGATGGTCTTCCTCGGTGTCCAAAGCGCCAGGTAGCCTGCTTGGCGGCGAAGGTCGATCGCCGGCCGAGCGCCTCGAAGCCATGGCTGAGGACTCTGGCACACCTGATGATCGGTCTAGGTGTTCTCGCTGGGCCTGTTGAACGAGTCTGAGCAATCTGTTGTGCTCGATATCGGTATGAGTGCACACGTAAACTGCCACCGGACGCGGAAGATGCGCTGGGTAGTAATCGCGCAGTCGGCGCTGTGGTATGGGTGATGATGTTCGATATCGCCGAAACGGCGAGAGTCGCGCGGTCTATGAGCGACTTGCACTTCCGCCCCCGTTGTCGTCGTTGTTACTGCCACCCCCAAAGGCGTTTCTCATGCTGCTGAACACACCACCGGCGCCGCCACTTCGTGCGCTCCCACTCGCAGCAGCCGTGGGGAATTGCCCAGGCATCGGCTGGCTTCCTGCGCTGACGTCCACAGCAGGAGTCTCATGTGGTGCCCTCACTGCGTTGCCATCGCCCTCCCGAGCCACGATCCCTCGCCTACAATGCGGACACGTGTCCGTCTGCCGCAGCCACGCACCGACACACTCCCCATGGAACCAATGCCCGCAAGGCAGCTCGGTGACTCGCTCCCCCAGCTCGACCTCACTCATACAGATACTGCAGTCTGCCTTGCCATCATGGCCAAAGTCTGCCTCCGTCAATGCCCGTGTAGGCAGCGACTTGATAGCGTTCTGCGACGCCGGGCCAGGGGCGTTGCCAGTGGAATGCTGCTCCATTAGCTGCGTCACGATCCGATCAAGCGATTCTTGACTATAGACCGCGTCGCCGTGCGCACCGCCGGTAGCGGCTTGCATCATCTGCTGGAAGAGGTCTTGAGGTGTGCCTGGACCGCCGGGTGGAGCACTGCCGAACATAAACCCTCCTGGTCCCATCTGTCCCATTTGTGGCGGGAAGCCTTGCTGTGCCTGACCAGGCAAGGCGGGGTAGCCGCCAATGTTCATGAACATCTGACGCATCATCTCTTGGAGATGGTCGGGTTGAGGGTCCAAGGGTTGTGGAGCGTTGGCGTCGCGAGGATGGAGAGCTGGAGAAGTCGAGCCTCGGATCGAAGAGGAAGTGACGTGGATGGAGTAGCCGGGACCGGAGATGTTGTGGGTGAAGCCTGAGGCGTTGTTGCCGTGTTGATCTCCCTGCTGCGGCGATCCAGGCATTAATGCGCGTTGCTGCTGATTTTGCTGTTGCTGATGCTGAGCTAACAGCTGCTGTACCGCTGGTCCAATGACGCCTTGTAGTGCTCCACCGATCAAGCTCATGATTCCCCCACCTCCACCTTCCTCACCTCCCTCTATCACGGGCCGTCCTTGCGCATCAAGTGTGACCGTCCGATTGATGGTCGTCCTGTATGTGCCTCCCACAGGCTGACCTGGTGCATTCCGCTCAAATCGGAACCCACCAATGTCCTCTTCCTCCGGATCCGACGCCTCCCATGGATTGTGATCCTGTAGTGGGTGCTGAGGTTGCGAGTCGGGTGGCAAATGCGTAGGATCTAGGCGTGGGTCTGATGCTGGTTGCTCGATGATCTCTGTGAAGTCTGACCGACACTCAGGGCAAACGAGGCCATGCTCGGCGCGGTACCATTCATTCTCACAGGAATGGCAGAAGACGAGCTCCCGGGATGCGGAAGCGTCCGCCATGATAATGATGCGTTCGATGGTCGAACGACCTCGATCTCTAGTATCGTTGATAGAGTTGAGTGAATCCAGATGTGGTGGTCCAAGGAAGGCTGTGCCTAAGACAAGCGCACGCGATCCTTTGTCGTGTGGTTTGCTGTGGTACGCAGGATTGTACGATTGGTTCCACTCGTCACGTGAGTAGTGGATTCAGGTCGGGGGTCCTCAGGTGGTGCTGATATTGCTATCGAACGGTTAGGTGCGGTGAATGTGAAGCAGGCATATCTCACTGTAATCAACTTGGACATCGTGATCGGAGTTAACAATATACAATGACGTACCGGAGAGTGGCTGCGCAAGGCTGATGTGTGGCGTTGGATGATTTCGCGGGGGCAGAACTATCTACCTTGGTATAAATCGTTTGGACAGATTGATCCCATCCGATCGACATAGGAGGCATAGGAATTAGTCTATGTAGCAATGCAGCTGGACTCGTTTCTCGGGAGTCATGAGCCTCCGATGGACACGCAGCGAGCTGGACATAGAGAAGCTTCTCGAACCTTGTGTCAGACATCCTCACGAGGCAGGCACGAACAGAGGGCAGATGAGCACGGTTTACCAGACAAGACACAGGCGATAAGCAGCAGCAGATGCATCACATGTGACGCGCTGAGTGTGAGGGATTCAAAGGGGAGAATCGAAAGTTGTGAGATATCGGAGTTTGATGGTACTCGGAAGTTACGTTCTTGACCTGCAGGCACATGCTTCGCTGTCCCTTCTCTTCAATGACAGACCATCTACTCGTCGTCGTTGATGTCGATGATCTTCTTCTTCCATTGCCTCGCGGGAAGACGACGCTGGAACATAATGTCGATCTCGCGGTACGAGCGGCCCTTCATCTCCGGAAGGAAGAAGTATGCTGTAACGAGACAGATGAAGCCGGTGGCGCCCCAGACGAAGCCACACTTGCCGGCGACTGCGAGTGCTGTCAGCTGAAGGGTCTCTTGGAGAAGAGACACGATGAGAGGGTAGACTTACGATTGCCACCAGTAGGGTTCAGCATGTATGATGCGAGGAAAATACATGGGATCTCCACGATGTAGTAGGAGCCACGTCCAACACCAGTGGTGAGGGGACGCAGACGGATGGCGGACGTCTCGCCGATGATGACCCATGACGCTGGCGCAGGGCCAAGCGTGAAGAGGACAGAAACGATGAGACCGAGTGATGCTTGTGCGTAGTTGGCCGCCTGGCCCTTGCCGAAGCAGCCCGCAATCCCGAGGGCGAAGAGAAGGATTGTGTTGACGGCTGATCCCCAGAGGTAGATTGTGCGGCGACCGAGGTATGTTGTCAAGATCCAGGAGAACATGACGAATATCATCTGCAGAGCAGAAGTGATCAGACCAAGGGCGAATGCAGTGTTGACACTGATGCCAGCCTCTGCGAGTGGGGTCAGCAAAACTGTGAAGAAGGGAGGACGACTGGCTCAGGTGCATTTGCGTACGTCTGAAGAAGTAGACGGCCTGGTTGGCAATCAGGTTACCAGTCAAATTTTGTGCGGAGTACACGAAGCAGACGATGAGAGTTCGCCTCAAGTCGGTGCCCTTGAAGAGCTCGAGCAGGCTGGGCCTTTTGGTGGACTTCTCGAACTCGATGACACGGCGCATCATAGCGACCGTCTCACCAGAGTTCACTTGTGACCTGCGACCGAGGCGCTCGACAGACTTGGCGGCTTCTTCCAGGCGACCCTTTCGAGTAAGCCACCAAGGGCTCTCTGGGCAGCAGAAAATGAGAATGGCGAGCGGAGTTGGGAACAGCCACTGAAGGGCGATCGGGATCCTGTAAGTTAAATCAGCATTTGGTCAGAGTGTCCGTTCATCCGCAAAAAGCCTGTTTACCTGAACGCGCTGTCATTCTCCACACCGTTGTAGCAGTAAGTCACCGCACCGACAATGATGCTGCCAATAGCCCAGAACATCTGCAACATCTGCGTTGCAGGTGCGCGCAACTGGATCGGGACAATCTCAGAGCAGTAAGCGGGTGCGTTGGCAATGAAGATGCCCCATGGCACGCCTTCCAGTAGCTGAGCCACGAACATGACCGCGATCGAGTTTGCGAAGTAGAATGAGAAAATGAAGACGTTGAGCAGCATCAAGCCGATGATGGTCGCCCATCGATATCCGATCCAGCTCGTGAGCGGGCCGGCAACGAAGACACCAATCAGCGCACCAAGTTGACCAGAGACTTGTAGTGCACCTTGCCACTGCGTTGCGATGACTTTGACCGGTACTTCTATGCCGTTGACGATCTGTGTTTGGCCAGGGATCTCTACACCGAACCTTGTGATGAAATAAGGCAGAGCGACAAAGTTACCCATCAAAAAAACGTCGTAGGACTCCATGATCTGGATATTCAATCAGTTGATGAACGTGATTTGCAGGCATGCGAATCCCTTACGATCAAACAGGAGATGACAAAAGCCCAGAACGACGCCATCGGATACTGCTTCACAGCTTGCAACACTGTCATATTGTGCTCCGCATTCTCAGCCAGAATGGCATCCGCCTTGAAGTCGGCAACGCCCTTCTTCTCATCGTAGACATCGGTGTGGTGCTCAATGGCCTCGCCATGGTGAGCTTTTCCTTCGATATCGGTAGACATGTTGGCTGTTGTTGCTCCTGGTTTGACCAAAGTTCCGGTAGCAAAAGATGTGC
>JAVRRP010000819.1:0-13674 GCA_036872775.1 Oleoguttula sp. CCFEE 5521 | reverse complement strand
GGCTGCCGAGAGCCAGACTACGACTAGTTGCATTTGGAATATCGGACTCGGTGTACGAGCGTAGCGATTCACAGAATCAAAGGATCTATCTTCGCTCCTCATGCATAGATGCTGAGGGACTGAAGCGAGTCCATGCAACCCCTATCGGATGGTGTCTGCGACAATTCGTTGAGCCGAGGAGCGAGGTCTTGGAGACGACATTGAGCCGCCATGTCGCCATGCCGGTGAGGGATGGAGAGCATTCGAGCAGATGGGGAGACGATGATGATGCCTAGGAACGTCATGGGCAGTGCCTGCACTTCTCCAAAATCGTAACCTGCAGCACGTGCTTCTATCCTCACCCCCGGCAGTAGACTGCTGTATTGCCGTATCTGTGAGAATCCCAGATGTCTACAAAAGTCGGACTATAACAGCAAAGACTCTGAGAAACAGTCTGCTCTCTCTCGCTCGTATTTCGTGAGAGCATCACTGATGAGGGTTGGCGTTCCTACCGCACTAATCAGAGACCTTTGGAGAAGCGAAGTGAAGCCATTGTTTATGTTGGGAAGTCCTTGCCAGAGCGTCTTCACACTCTACTGCGACAAATCATGGTCGATCTATGTGCCGAGAGCCATGTGTCGCCTGATCGGCTTGAGTGGTCGCAAAAAGACACCGAGGGGTAAGGTACGCATGATGGTAGCACAAGGTACTCTATCATATCGGAGAGGCTTGTGTAGAGGGACGGGGAGCCGCACGACCACTATCATTACTCCACTGCCGCTTGGACTGCTCGACCGCTAGATTGATACTATGAATGCTACCGTACATGACTCCATTCGCCTTGCATAGCACACTTCATACAACCCGATGCTCGTTAGTGACTGAGCTGTCGCCACTAGGCACATCCTTTCACATTGCGTCCAGACTTGCCGTGAATTAGTCTACGAGCCCTGCCTTGCCTTCTCTGCGCAGATCATCGCAATAATGCGACTCAACTCTGCACTCTGACTAGCATTCTCCTTGACCACCTGCTCGTCCACGCCCTCGCTCTTGCTCAGCTTTGCGGTACTCGTCAACATGCGGTTCTGCAGCTGGAGCATCATCTGCAATGTGTTGTCGAGGAAAGGTGCTGAAAAGGCTATGCTGTCGGATGCTGAAGGAGGGAGACGCATTTCGAGTTTGCGTGGCTTCTTCTTCTCTTCAGGGACGGACTCGAGCTGAGATGCAGGTGCTTGTGGCTTTTGTCTGTATGTACGTTAGTCTCGAGGAATCATTGGAGTACGTGGAAGTCTGGGTGACGTGCCTCTCAACGAAAGTGATGCTCTCCGCCATCTCGGCCACGCGGTTTGCAATTCTGGACGCCATTATGGCATACGCGCCACCCACACCTTGGCTTGGGTTGTCGCCAGCTACGGACGCCGCTTTGTTCTGGATGGGCTTCGCGCTCTTCGGTCGCACGACTGTGCCCGGAGCTGCTTTCTTCACAGGTGCCCGAGTCGTCGTGGGCCTTTTGGGCGCAGCAACGCCGTTTGGTGCCTTAGCGGCGCCGTTGGACTGGAGTTTGGTTGCCATTGTGTGGTGGTCGCGTGAGGTGTTGTGGGGATTGAGTTTGATTGACCGTTAGCCAGTGTGTGGCTCTGTGGCTTCGGAATGAATCGTGTGGAAGGTGCGGTATGTGAATGCAAGAGTCGTTCTTTCCTTAAGATATCGATCTATATTACAATCACAGAAGAGGTTGGACGTGTGCGTAGCTATTCGTGTGCCGCCCAGGCGTGTTTCTCCTCGGTAAGGGCTACGTCACAGGGCAGGGAAACCTGGATGCTACGACAGGGATGTGCGGTGCCACAGCAGCATGGATCCTGTGGCTGGACCAGCCGTGTCATTCCCTGACGACGACGGCAGCCATGTAACGTGTAGGCGAGGCGAGATAATAGCATCTGACCTCACACTCTGGTCACTCTTACACAGAACCTCAAGGCCGCTACAATAACGGCCGAGGCGATGATCTGGACGACATCGATACTCACAACCTGAATCCCTGGTACATCTCCAACATGGCTACCAACTCAGTAAAGTCAGATGCTGGCCATGCCGGCGGTGGCCTTACGCTCACCAAGTCCGGAGCCAACAACCCGAATCCCATTCTTCATGGCTCCATGGGTCAAGCAGAACGAGCCTTTTCGGCGGGCTCGACTTTTCTATCTGGCATCATGGCGATCTCGGCTTCCCAATTCATCGGTGCTCCGTTGAAACTGGTGGATCCCAACTTCTACGACTCCTATATGGCGTGGACAAAGGAGTCCTTCGCAGTCCTCATGACGACCATCACGCAATGGTGGGCTCCTACTGTTGTGAGAGTCAGCGGCGACGAGAGCATGAAGGGGCAGCTGTACCAAATGGACGACGGCACGCTAAAGTGCAACTTCCCGCATCGGCTGGTGCTGATGGCGAACCACCAGCTGTACACTGACTGGCTGTATCTGTGGTGGGTAGCTTACACTAACAAGATGCATGGACATATCTACATCATCTTGAAAGAATCTCTCAAGAGTATACCGATCTTCGGGTGGAGCGCCCAATTCTATAATTTCATCTTTCTGAGTCGAAAGTGGGAGACTGACAAGTTCCGGTTCAAGCGGGCTTTGAACAATTTGAAGAACCCGACGGACAAGATGTGGTTGCTCATCTTTCCTGAGGGGACCAATTTAAGTGCTGTAACGAGGGAGAAGTCTGCGGCGTGGGCGAAGAAGACGGGGACGAAGGATATGAAGCATCAGCTCTTGCCACGATCGACGGGATTGCAGTTTTGTTTGCAAGAACTGAAGCAGACGACCAATTGGCTGTACGACTGTACGATTGCGTATGAAGGCGTGCCGAAGGGAATGTACGGGCAAGATGTGTTCACATTGAAGTCTTCGCTTTTTGAAGGACGGCCACCCAAGTCTGTCAATATGTATTGGCGACGATACCGCATTTCGGAGATCCCGCTGGAGACTGACGAAGCGTTTGCCAGATGGCTGAGCAATCGGTGGCGGGAGAAGGACTACATCCTGGAGTACTTCTACAAGTTCGGACAGTTTCCTGCCGATGAACCAGTGGCAGCCTTACAAGCAGTGAAAGGCAAGAGACCTCCGAATCATCGGAAAGCAATCGCCACAGAGGTGAAGGGTGGCGGCTGGGACGAGTTCTTGAGCATCTACGGACCAATTACCTCAGCTGCTGGAGCGCTGTCAGCAATCGACATGTCAGAACCGCTGAACTTCGATATGCTGCTGGGTCAAGTGGCAAAGGCACAGCACATGAATCTTGCAGATCTGATGAGGAAAGCACCGACGCCTCCAACAAGTCAGGAAGCGATCCGACAAGCTATAAAAGTTGCGAACAAGAAGACGCCCCTACCGAAGCCAGTGTATGACAAGCTAATTGCTGACACGCCGACGACACAGAAGGGAATGAAGCGTGCACTACAGAAGTCTGGGGGTCCAGAGATTGCGAAGCGCGTCGAGTTCGCGCCATCGGTGTCGGAGAGTCTCCCGTCGACCACACGAGAGAATGTCACGCAAGCTGCGCTCAGGACGCAGCAGGCAATCTCTGCTGGTCAGGGTCCAAAGTCACCTGCGGCAGCGCAGCTGGCATCGAAGGTCAAGACTAAGGCGGGCGTTGCGAACACGCAAGCTATGGTCACGAGACCGCTGAGTACGCTGGCCATGCAGAGCGCAGGCGGTGCAATCCGGAAGGTCGCCGCCTCACGAGCGCAGACGAAAGAACCAGCGGTACCAGGGCAAAGTGTACCGGCTGCGAAGAAGGCTGGCAAAACGACTGTGGCTAATGGCAAGCCTGTACCGGCTGCTGTTGCCAACGCGACGACTGACATAGCGAGGAACACAACAGCGAAGCAACCAGCTACAAAGGTCGCACCCTCGAAAGCAGGTTCTGTGACGGGGCCGCAGAAGCTGAATGGAACGGCGAAGGCAACACCTGTGAGTGCAGCGAATGTGGCAGCCGTGAAGAGTGCACCAACCATGAGGGCGGTGGCACCATAGAGGGCTTGATGGAGTCGACTGACGTTTGACAATTCTTACATGTACTTATGAGCGGCATGGGGTGTATAAGATTGCATATATAGCATGGCGCAGGCGCAATGAGAGACTCGGTGTTGTGAGCAGCTCCTGTGAGCTGTCATCAACGACGCGCTCACGCAATCGATGCCCTTGTCACAATCACCCATTTTCTTGCCTGCCAACGCATGGGCCCTCAAGATCCTACCGTCGCCATGCATTGATCTGCATGAAGTGGAGCTGTGGCTGGAGAGGCGACATGCAGACCGACGTCACGCGTACAGGGATATGCATGGCCTCCAAGGGAGTGGAACTTGGACGCGCGGGTGGTCGTGGAGTAAATCCAGGGTCGACGACGTCGTAGCATCTGCTGTGGCACCTACAGATTATGTGTCGTGCTGTAACATCATATCTCTCATAACCTCCAAGCACTATTGCCCCATACCCTCTTCAAGAAGAATACATCTCGTCGAGCAAACACCTAACAACACCGCAACAATGGTCTCCTACGTAACAGACTACATCCAAAACACCGCCGCCGGCTACCTCAAGACCGGAATAACGGCGGCGGGCACGATGGCCGGCAACACAGTCGGCTCCGTTGGCGGGCTGGTTGAGAACACAGGCCGTAGCGTTGGGCAAGGTGCCTCTAGTCGGTCCCCCCATCTAGCAACACCTTACACTGACGCGGTTATTGATGTGTAGCTATCGTAGGCAGTATTGGCGGTGTCGGCGGATACATCAACAACTACGGTGATGGGATAAGGGGGAAGTTCGCGGCGGATGGGCCGGTGGGTGGAGGGGCGGCGAAGAAGGTGGCCGTAAAGCCTGGGGCGCCGGCTGTCAAGGGCGTTGTACCGCCTGGAGCGAAGAAGCCGCCAGCTGCGCCAGTGAGAACGGGAGTGACGCCCAAGCCGCCCGTGGGTGGTGTCAGGGCACCGACTGGGAAACCGTTGCCCAGTGCTGCGAATCGACCTGTGGGAGGAGCGAAGCCTGCGGTCGGCGGTGCAGCAAGACCTTCGGCGCCGAGACCTGCTGTTGGTGCAGCAAAGCCGCCGGGTGGAAAGACTGCAGTCAGTGCTGCGAGTAGGCCGAAGCCAGTGGTCAGATGAGACGGATGAGTATGAAATTCGTTTGGTCTGTAGCATAGCGTATGTTGAACCTTCTATCTCACTGGTCTTCTGCTGACGGTGGTATAGGAATCGACAATTGAAAGTATCAGCATCCATGCCAATCTCGGTCTCAAAGCTGTCGAATCACTTCCACTCTGCAGAAGGCTCAAATTCTGACAGTGACATGATCAACTCCTGAGCGTCTTCCGACGCACGTGACACAGCAAGAAACCGAGTTAGGTGCACATGAGAGCTATAGAGGACCGAATTCAGTTGACTTTATCCAGTCCGCCCCTTGGTACAGTGTCGCTGCTCTGGCAATCATGAGCCAGTTTGCAGTAGCAGGAGCAATAAGGCGGTGCTTCGAGCACTTCTTTGCCGCGTCGGAGCTCCGGAGGTCTCGATACTAGCCTGGCTCCGCTTCTGCTTCTCTCGAGCGTCCCTTGTGACAATCGTAGTGTCGGAATGCCACGGAGAAGCATTATCTTGAGCGACGGTGAGACCATGTTGACGTGCCGCTCTCCTGGAGGTCTTGAGGGCAATGAGCACTTCTGTTGCAGCAGAAAGTAGCACGAGACGGTCGTAAGCATGCTGAGAGAGCGTGGGTAACCTTGTATGAGCGTGATAAGGTATTTGGGTGCAGCGAAGGTAGGTGCGTAAGAATGTCCTTCGTGCTTACCCTCGGTGGTATCGGTTTCGCCGCAGCGGCATATCAGCAATGTGAAATTTCGTTCCTGTTCTTACTCTTGCTCTTACCATAGCAACATTACCGAAGCTTCAGGAGATTAGCTTGATGAACCTTCTGTGCCTCGCCCGAGCACAGAAGGAGTCCAGATTGAGGGCACGCGTTCGCCGACCGTCGCGCTACAGCGTCGGTCGAGCACGAGAAGAGAGGACCGTGCGGTCGAAGGCGAGATCATGAACGAGGTCATAGGCGACCAAGTGATCGTGAAGCAGGAGCTGAACGTGAGAGAGGACCGAGCGGTCAAAGAAGCGGAGTGGATCAAGCACGAGGTCATAGACGGTCCCATGATTGTGGAGCAAGAGAGCCCAGCTGAGTTCACGAGCGTGAAGCTGGAGGACGTAGAAGACGTTGCCCGAGCGGGTGGAGTGGAGACTGCTGAAGCTCTCACGAGCGTGAAGCAGAAGACGAACGATGTTGCCCGAGCGGGCGGAGTTGAGATTGCTGGAGAGTTCACGAGCGTGAAGCAAGAGGTCACAGACGACCTGGCCCGCGCGGGCGCCACGAAAGGAGAGTGGAGAGTACTTAGCAGGGCGCCATGCAGTACTTGTAACGAGGTGCATTTCAACGCGTGCGAAGGGCTGGAGATGGCAGTGAAGAGAGAACGCGAGCAGACACCGACGCTACAGTCTGCGTCTGAGGAGCAGAAGCCGAAGCGGCGTCGTCAGGGCCAGGCTGCGCTACAGCGATCTGGGCTGCCTGAGAGCCAGGGTACCGCAGCGATCAAGCAGGAAGGAATGCAAAGCAGCACAGCTGAGCATTCACGTCGCGTTGCCACACCAGTGCGAAGGCGTCGCCACAACCGGGGGGCTGGACCTCGCTATTGCCACGGATGTCGCTGTGCGCACCCATACGCGGCCCACGTTCCAAGGCAGCGTCCAGCAGATACGCCTTTGCCGCCGCAAGAGGATGTAGTAGAGCATGGTTGGAATGACTGGGTGCCATCACAGATGTTGGCAGCAGAGTGGGACTCATGGGAAGGTGCTCCTCGGCCGGCGCAGTACGGTCGGACAGTGTATGCGTGGTCGGGAAACACATCCCAGCACGTGTAGTCCGGGGCAACAGTATATGCCTGGTCGGGAGATACATCTCTACCTGCGCAGTATGGTGCAGCGGAGCAAGATTGGTGGACGGGCGCAGTCCAGCCAACGCAACGGGAAGCGGGAGTGGCCAGTTTGTGGGCACCGCCACAGGAGCCGGAGATCGATATGCCGCTCGCGGTACGGCAGGCGATCGAGAGGGGCGAGAGAATCCCGCGCGAGGAGCTCTTTGAGATGCTGGTGCAGCATTGCAGGTCAGAGTTCGGCTGGCGTATTCTGGGGCATATGGTAGAGCATGGTGATGAGGATGGTTCGCTACAGGCTATGTGGAACACATACGCAGAGCATTTAGAGGCATTCGCGCCACCAGCTCCTACAGAGCAGATTGCACCACCGCATCCGGCTCAGGACGTGCCTGTTGGCCAAGGTGGTTCTCGCCGTGCACACGGCAACGGGAGGAATCGACGACGTCACGGACGCGGTCGTGGAGGCTTCACCGCTAGAGGCGGCAGACCTGCACTACCGCAGGGTGGCAGTGGAGGTGGTGTTGTTGGCAGCAGAGCGCAGAGCTCTGCTGCTGACGACGCTGCCTGGTAGTAGCGTAAGACGGAGGCGGCGGCAACTCTCTATAAACACCCACCTCAACGACGGGCTCGCACCTCTACGTGGTGTTGAGGATCAACGGCTTCATCGCCGGCCAAGACGAGCGCACGCGTGTACATAGTCAGTAGGAATGAAAGTGAGTCTACCAACGTACAGTCCAAAGCGTTGTTGCGTTGCAGGAAGTGACATTGAGGCCTTCGTGGGTGTACCGATTGGGTCTAAGTTGACCTCATCATGTCCACAACGTGACGAACATCTCCACCTGCAATGCAAGCCTTGACTTTGGCAGCGATCCCGTGGGTTCTAGAGCGTACTGTATGACAAGAGCAGTCGTGACCAGTGCAGATTGCAGGTGGTATTGCCGATCTCCTTTCTGCGTCCGACTTCGCTCATTGGTGAGCCGAGTCCCGAAGAACTTACATAGGGCGTGAGCAATTCACTAGCGACTCTTCTTGACAGGCTGCTTTTGGCACCCTAGCCACGACATCCTGACCTCAGCTACATGTCGACGACCTCGTAATGGCTAATCCAATTTCGCGTGGAAGCGACGAAGAAAAAGCCGAAGTCAAGTCGATTGCCACTGCGGACGATGAAGACAGCTTAGCAACAGTGTGGCCAGCGCCAATCGAGGGCGACGACATTGAGAGTGGCCATGCTAAGGACGATAAGAGCGCTGTCGAGCGTCACCCTGAAACGGTAGCAACAGAGCCCGAGCGCATGCTGTCGTTGACGCGGACGTCCACTCGTCGATCCGCTCGTTCGTCAAAAGACCCAGGACCTCCACCAGACGGAGGTAGGGTAGCCTGGACTCAGGTAGGTCAAGAGCTTCTCGCCCGTTGGACTTGAGGTCGTAGCTGCATCACACGCCGAAATATCAGCCCAGCACGTCTCTGCTACGATCAAGTGAGACTGACGACATGCCCAGGTCTTCTGCTGCCATCTGACTATCTTCAGCACGTGGGGTCTCATCACGAGCTACGGTTTGTAATTGTCCAGGAGACTAGAGAGTAGTGCTGATATGTTCCTAGGCGTCTTCCAGCAGGTAGGTACACGATCATACAGCTCCTGGGCAGCCTCGAGCATTCGGTCCTGGATAGCTCTCCCTTCGTTCGCGTGACCATCTGACTGATTGTGTAGCACTATAACGAGACCCTTGACGTGTCACCGTCTGCAATTTCCTGGATTGGGAGTGTACAGATCTTCCTGCTGTTCTTCCTCGGCACATGGAGCGGACGAGCACTCGACGCAGGCCTGTTTCGTTACGTTTACTGCACTGGATCGGTCTTTCAGCTGCTGGGCATTTTTTCGCTGTCGGCGGCTACAGAGTATTGGGAGATATTTCTGGCGCAGGGTACGTGATCCCTTCGGACTATTCAGTATGATAGCCCTGACATCGCTGGCACGCAGGTGTATGCTTGGGTATTGCTAACGGGCTCCACTTCTGTCCATCCATGTCGCTCGTGAGCACTTACTTCAGTAAGAAGAGAAGCTTCGCCACAGGATTGACAGCGCTGGGGAGCTGTACGGGCGGCGTGGTGTTCCCCGTCATCGTTCAGCAGCTGTTGCCGCGCGTTGGCTTCCCTTGGACCATCAGGGCTTGTGGATTCCTCATGGTGATCACTAATGCTGTGACCATCTCGTTGTACCGCACCCGCCTACCACCTCGCAAGACCGGACCAATTGTCGAGTGGTCGGCATTGAAAGAGCCAACCTTCACACTGTATTGCCTAGGAATGTGGTGTAACTTTGGGGTCTCTATTTCTCATTCTTCTACGTGGGTAGCTACGGGCGGAATGTTCTGGGCATGACCTACCCAGATTCGATCAACTTGCTCCTGACCATGGTCGCCATAGGATTTTTGTGGCGCATTCTGCCTAACTTCTACGCTGATAGACTGGGTCCTGTCAACGTAATCATCCCGTTCGCTGCGGTATGCGCCATTATGATGTTTGGCTGGATTGGCATACACACCCGGGCGACTCTGTTCGTTTACGCTGCAATTTATGGTTCTGGATCCGCTGGACTTCAGTCCATGTTTCCTGCTGCGTTGGCGAGTCTAACGACGGACATGAGCAAGGCCGGCGTCAGGATGGGGATGGGGTTCACGATCGTTAGTTTTGCTTGCCTGACGGGGCCACCCCTAGCTGGGGCACTAATTCAGCTTGCGGGTGGGCGCTATCTATACGCCCAGATCTGGGGAGGCGCCTCTTTCATGATGGGCGTTGCATTGCTCGTGGCTGCCAGGACAGCGAAGGTTGGGTGGCATGTCAAGCGCAGGATCTGAGGCCTCGGCAACTAGGATGGGTTCGCCAATTGATCGACAGTGACTGAAACTATGGACGATATCGATACATCCAATGCCGCATCCGGCCCATTGGTTTGCGGCTCTCTGGCCGCAGCGACTCCGCCTTCTCCACCCGTCTGACGCGCCACAGCTCAGCTAGGAACACTGAAGCAACGAGATACGCTATCGCAGCAAAGACTTGGCAATACAGGTAGTTCCAGCGCCCAAGTGATGGCCGGCGGAGGTACAAACCGGTGGCCTCGCCGAAAGTTGTTGGCAGAACGACAGCCAGCCAGCAGAGTGATAAGAAGCTGGGCACCTCCTTCAGCCCAGCGATTTCGGCACATAGTGGACCGATACTCTAGATCTTGGGTCAGCTGCTAGACACGAAGAGATGAGTTGGTGTGCTCACAAGCCAGAAGACGCCAAGTATGGCACCACTCACGAACGCAAAGACCATGAGTATGGCATAGCTTGAAGCGGGGATCCACAGTGCGATGACGCTGAGACCGCATCCAAAGGTGAGCGCGAAAGATACTTCGACACGACCATACCTGTCTGCAAGCAGGCCACTCGCCGGGCGACCAAAGGCTGTTCCCAGATTGAGCACAGCTGTCAGGATTCCAGCTTTGGCTTGACTGAGATGCACCACCTGTGTGGCATAGCTTGAGACGCTGTAGAGGATGACCATATATCCCAGCAAGTTCGTCGCGCCCCAAAGAAGCAATAGCAGGCAGTCGTATCTTCGCAGTAGATGAGTCGCAAACCCAAGCTGGGGTGGCTTCACAAGGTGGTTGCGATCGCGGATCAGGAGCGTGCCGATGAGGTTGCCGCCAAAGGCAACGAGGCCGGTGATACGCAACGCCCACGCAAGCGAGAGGTGGCGAATCATAGCATCAGTCCCCAAGGAGAACGCAAGACCACCGAATCCGGAGCCAGCGCTTGCTATGCCACCAGCCAGGCTCCTACGCTTCAGGAACCACTGCGGTACTACCTGGACGCTTGGTATAAAGATAGCGCCGATGCCGACACCCACCATAACTCCCTGAGTTAGCAGTAAATGCCATGCCTTCGTAGCAAAGGATGCAGCGATATAACCCCCCGCCATCACGACACACCCGGTGAGCATTACTGGACGTCTGCCGAGCTCCCGGGTTGCGATGGTCCATATTGGGGAGAACAGGAGGGCACAGCCGAAAATCAGACCGCCAACCATGGCGTAGTCGAAGACGGTGGCGTCTGGGAAGTAGTCGCCATCGAGCCAATGACTGACGTAGACACCAGTGCTCGCCGCTACACCCCACGTGAAGCCGTTGAGGAGTGATACTGCGCCGCAGCAGACCCAGCCGTAGCCGCCATCAGGAGGGTCGCCAATCGGAATTTCGTCAGAGGCGATGTTCTCGGTGGTTCTCGGGTTGGCAGCAGTACCTTCTCCGTAGTGAATAGATGCATCGACTGCACTCTTTTCTGCTTCATCTGGCATTGAAGAGTCTCGTGCGTGAATGCATAGGTGGCAGGGTGGCGTTGTCGTTGATTCGGTCTGCGATCTGGCATAGATCCTCTAGCCGCAATTGTAAGTCTAGCTGCGATCGGCCGGTCGCTAAGACGTTAGGCTTCGGCGATAGTGCATGTGTGAGATTGCCGTGGTGTGGTTGAAGGTCGTTCAGTGGTGGTAGTCTGCGAAGCCGGGTCATTCACGTAACTCGTCGGACCTTCCATTTACAAGGACATTGCCCGCATTAATGAAAGGCCGACCTCGGTAGTCTCTCGTAAGTTATACAGCTCTTCAGCCAATGATATAGTACGAATGACTGTGGTACCTGGAATATGAAAGTGTGGTTGGCCTAAGGTGGGGTGATGTAATGCTCACACGCTGTCGGCACGTCCGTTGCGCGGAGCAATTGATATGAGTACCTGCCTACTGAGTCGGAACTTGTAAGAAGTAACATACCATACGTAGACATTTTGACAGGTGTGGGAGCTAATTGCGAACAACCGTGATCGATGCGATAGTCCGAAACCCTGATAAAAGCCTTCGGCTCTCTGATAGCGCTACGATTCGCGCGCCAAGTCAGCAATGGCTCAGAAAGTCGCACTGTATGAGCATGGCAACGATTTCGTCAACATGTTGACGCTAACGACCATAGCATCACCGCTGGGACAGCGGGATTAGGCCGAGAAGTCGCTCGCGTCCTGGCACATGATCATAGATTGGTACGTCGAAGCCGTACCCAGAGCTTCAAGCAACCCATCGCTGAGTGGTTTCGAGATCCTCAACTACGCCAACAACTCCTCCCGCGCCCAGGATCTCATCGCCGAACTCAACAAGATCCCCTCCTCCACGCCCTCACCACCAGCACAACCCCGTTTCGCAGCCATAAAAGCCGACGTCGGCGATCGACCCTCCGTCCAACGCCTTGTCAAGGAAGCCATCTCGCAATTCGGACGACTCGATGTCGTGATCTCAAATGCTGGCTGGACTCGCATGACTGATTTCGGGAATCTGGATGAGGGTATGGTGGACGAGGACTGGGATAAGTGCTTCCTCTATAATGTGAAGAGTCATTTGTGGTTGATGCATGCTGCTAAGGAGGAACTCGAGAGGGCTGAGGGGAGTTTTGTTGTGACTGCTAGTCTGGCTGGAGTAAGTAATAGAGATGCCTTACCTGAGCTGCTTCGCAAACTCGAATGCAACGGAGTTGCTGACGATGCCGCAGGTGAAGCCAAGTGGGAGCAGTCTATCCTATTCAGTCACCAAGGCCGCAGCGATCCATCTGAGCAAAGCGCTGGCTGTTGTTTGCAGTCCGAAGATTCGAGTAAACTCCGTGTCGCCTGGCCTGTTGCTCACGGAATGGGGACTGAAGTTCCCGGAAGAGAAGATCGAGGCTGCAACGCAAGCGACGAAGTTGAAGCGGTTAGCCACTGTGGAGGTGAGACTGCCTGCACGTAGAGAGTCTTCTGCTCGAGGCTGTTGCTAACTTATGCCTGTAGGACGTGGCGGATCAGGTCAGAGTCCTTGCGACTTCGAGATCGACAACGGGCCAAAACATTGTCGTCGATGGAGGGACTTCGCTTTGAGTATGCACTGGACATGGAGCATGCCTATCGCGAATACCTCGTAGCTCACGTGTCCATGACATGTATCGTCCTGTACAGATCGTACAGTGTTCAAGCTTCTTGAGTTTGAGCCTGCATTCGAACCTCGCAGCTGCTGCCGATGGATTACGAAAAGAGTGCATTCTGGAAGGAAATCGCTTGCCAAAGACATGTTTTGTTTACATGCTGACGCTCCATAATCGATGCTGTCATGAAAACCGCGTCCCCGGCGCCGTTGCAGAGCAGAAGACGCCACGGGCGTTGACGTGATACAACTACTGACTCCAGTCGACGGATCAGGTCCGACCTGCTTCATGTCGGTCTCGGCTTTGCTCGTGCATCCTATGACAGAGCTGTGTCGGTGGCCGGAGTGTGTGTACCTGACGATGCTACGCTGGCTTGCATACTGTACTGTGGTGTGGTGACGATCGTGAAGATCTCGAGATCTGGAAGCGCCCAGCACCAGCATCAGCCCTATCTCCAATTTCCCGATTGCGGCTGTGGGAAGGGAAGTACGGCCCCACCCGCTGCAGGTACGTTGCAGGTACACGCCAATCGCGTGCGCTCATGCTTCCTTAGCGCCAATAAGCGAAATGACCTGCACAATGTCGCTCCCGTGAGAGCATCTCCCTCCGAAACACCCAAACTCCCTCCTTCTCACACGCCTCGCCTTCGCCAACACACGCTCTCTATCACAGCATCGACAGACCTGGTGCCGTCGCCCTTCGTTCATCGACGTGACATTCAGCGACTGCGGTGC
>JAVRRP010000818.1:0-13683 GCA_036872775.1 Oleoguttula sp. CCFEE 5521 | reverse complement strand
CTCTGACACCTCCCACTGTCCATAGTCGGGCTTCGCAGGTGGTGCCGAGAGAATCTTGCCAGGAAGCACCTCTTGCTCATTTGTAAAGATCGACTGACCCC
Source organism: Oleoguttula sp. CCFEE 5521 (assembly GCA_036872775.1). Taxonomy (NCBI): domain Eukaryota; kingdom Fungi; phylum Ascomycota; class Dothideomycetes; order Mycosphaerellales; family Teratosphaeriaceae; genus Oleoguttula; species Oleoguttula sp. CCFEE 5521. The sequence continues at coordinate 13,582 of JAVRRP010000818.1, read as the reverse complement.
ACCACTTCAGCTCGCGATCCTTTGTGGGCGGCAGGCTTCCAATGAAAGGTCCTGCTTCGGGTGTGTAGCCTTGCACGCCAACGGGCATCTTCGCATACGTGGGGTATGTCGCAGCGTCAAGCCGCGTCATGCCCGTCGTGATGCCACCAGCTACAATGCGGTCCCCGGCACTCAAGTCGGGCTTCCTCGATGCGTGGGCAGAAAGCTCGAGGAGCTTTGGTGTGTAGGCTCCCGTCGATAAGATGATGTGATCTGCACCCAAGATCTCGCCTTTCGACGTCTTGATCCCGGTACATCGAGTCCCGTCGTTACTGAAGGCTAAGCTCTCAGTTTCGGCTACCACGTACTTGACACCTAACTCCAATGCTTTCCGCGTGACAGCCACGAGACAGTCACCAGCTGCCGCCCATCCACTGCCTCGGTTGACCAACACCTCTTTGACGTCTCTGATGTCTGCGTCTCCGAAGACACCACCATACATCTCCTTGGCCTCTGCAACGGGCACAGCTTTAAGCTCGCCTTCCCGGCCCATCTGCTTGTAATTGCCGATCACCTCGTTGGCATAGTCACTCCGACACATCCAGTAGATCCCGGTCTGGTGGAAGTACGGTTGCCATAGCGGGTCGTTCAGGAAGACCTCCTGAGCTTCGAGCCCAAGTTTGCAGTATACTAAGTCGTCGTAGTCTGCTCGAACGACCTTATTCCAGTCCCAGGAAGCTGCCACGCGGGAGGTTGCATCGTAGGCATCTCGATCGACTATCGTCACCGAGGCATTGGGGTACTTCCGGATGAGGTGGTAGGCTGTTGAGACGCCGAAGACGCCAGCACCAACGATCAGGTAAGACTTCTCGGACGAGGAAGTCATGGCGGGAGGTAGTGTGGAGGGCTGTGAGTCTCGAGATGAGGTCTCGCAGCCATGCTGGGCGGCAAGGCAGTATATAGCTTCAGTCAGTGGTACTGTGGTTGAAGGTAGATGTGGGGCCCACTCCAGATGGACAGGACTTCCGCATTGAGCAACGCTTCCCTCGTTCGCGGCTTGGCACTGTGGCAGGGCGTGTGTATGTGAACCTCACTTCGTTCCTGTAGCTGTTTCCCGAAGTATCTTCTTCGTTTCGTACAGGCTGAGATCTGCTCACATCGCGTGTGTCGAGACGGCTGTATGATCGGTCCAATCTATGCGCAGCCGAGTTCAAAGGCATGACTTCGAAGCATCCCTTCGATCACTCCTAATCCTCACGGTGCTGAGTACATGCTGAGCTAGCGAGGCGCTGCCATACGGCACACAGCTGAGCCTCTGAACGAACCATGGATGCTCAATGTCTGCAGGGTCTCCTCCAGGTTGAGAATCGTGGTGCAAAAGAAATGTACGTTGCCACAGTGCAACATGGCCCAAACTTACCTGAAATCGACTCGATCCCCAGCTGCCATGCCATACTCCTATGGTGACACTGCCATCGCTCTTCACTCTACACCGGATCTCTGGTTCCTCGCGATCGCTGTTGGCTCGCGCGACAAATGCCGAGAGCGAAGACATAGCATCCTCGAGAAGCCGCAACAGCTTGCACCGGACGTTTTCCGCCCGGCGACCACGCCACCCAGCAAAAGACAAGTTGAAAAAGATGACAAAAACCTAACACCCTGCTCTTGCCAGCAGGGGATGGGAAAGTACTCGTCATCAGTTACCATCGAAGTCAAGGCCCGGGAGTAGTGCCCTCTTAGTACTTTATTGATTCGGCTTTTCCCCCAGTCCGATTATCAGGGGCAAGCTGAGAATCGAAACGGAGAGAGAGGATGCCGATGGCTAGTGGGGACTTGCGCCTGACCACTAGACCATTCGAACCCAGTTGAGAACAGCACTGGTTATGGTGTTTATATTGCTACAATCAAGCCTTCGAAATACCGGTCGTGTTGTCGAGCTGCTGATGCACATGGCTGCTTCGGACGCATAAGAATTCTGTTATCTCGCAGGAGCGCATGAGTTCTGTTATCTCGCAGGAGCGCATGAGCTTCGTCGCATCCACGCAGACCTTGCTTGGTAGTGCTTCCGCTCTTCCATACATGTAGGTCTGGAGATCTCAACCGGCGGATATCCTTCTCAATGCATTGATAGACTGCACCTTGACAGTGGATCATTGAGCACAGCACCGTGAAGAGGGTCGCAAGATACAGACTGTCGAGCACGTGCAATCTCACCGACGTGATGAATGCAACATCACACTCGCAGTGAGCAGGATAGTAGCACGAGGCTCATTAAATCCTCGGAACAGCAGAGGCACTGACGGCTTGCTAGGCAGCGATGGAAGAGTCGACTTCCCATCGCAAGGCCCAGGCAGAAATCGTCGTCCTCAGGAATCGTTTCACATTGTACTTGGGACCCTCGCCGAGCACATGCTAGTTGGTCCACGGTGGGGTATTCCATTCGTTTCGATTTCCTACAAACACTGCGACACTTCCTTCTCTCCAACATCCTCCACATACACAAAGAAATCCATCACCACAGCAAGCGCTTCCCAACATGACGACTTACAACTCCACCCTCGGGCTTATGCTCCTCACCGACGCCGAGAAGGACCGCATGGTCATCGCCTTCCTCAACAATCCCGAGCGCAACGCCAGCGTCGACTGGGATAAGTGCATCCTCGAGGCCAAGTCCGCTTCCGTCGCTAGCTTCAAGCGCGGCATCGACAACTCACTCAAGAAACTCAAGGCTGCTCAGGACAGTGGCGAGACTGGCGAAGGCGCTACTCCTAGGAAGACTCTCAAGTCTACCGGCACTAAGCGCAAGGGGAAGGCTGACGCCGGAGATGGCGAGGAGGACGGCGACGATGCGGATGAAGGCGCTTCCCCCAAGAAGACGCCCAAGGCTACGCCTGCGAAGCGCAAGGGGAAGGCTGACGCTGGCGATGGCGGGGAAGAGGGCACGCCGGTGAAGAAGAAGAGGGGCAAGAAGGTTGATGCGAATGGCGGGGCTAAGAGTGAGTTCACCCGTGACTGCGTTTCATGACTTTGACTGATCTAATGAATAGGTGATGCCATCGTGAAGGCGGAGGACGATGACGAGGAGGCTGCCTAGATCTGTGGCATCTCCAACATCGACGGCTGGCTTAGCGTCCCTTGTATGCCGCTTTGCTTGGAAGGGGCTCTCATCGGTTCGCTCTGGAGGCTTTGGGCACACAGGACGTTGGTTAGAGGCGCTCAGGCAACGGTGATATGACCATGGGCGCCTCGCCCTCTACATCCTCAGCACAGCTTGTGTAGCAGTACGACACATCATACGGGAATCAATTTGATTGACAGCACTACCTCTTCCCTCGCTTCGCACCACCTCTACTTTTCCCACCCCTACCCCTCCGCTCCCCAGAAGACTCGATACTCTTTACGTCTCTCGCACTCAGCTTCAACATCCCACCCCTGAACTTCCCCACCCCAGGTCCATCAACACCCCTTTCCCTCTTCCCAACACTCTTCGCGCCGCCTCTGAACTTCTCCAGCACAACGCCATTCTCCTTCGCCTCACTCCTCCGCGTAGACTCACGACTGCTAGCCTTCGCCACAATACCCTTGCGATGCGAGATCGGCATCTTCTCCTGCGCTAGATGCGAAGACTTTGATCCTAGATCCTGGAGCCGCAGGTCCAGGGCTTTTATGCGACCTTTGCCTTCCGGCTCTGAAGCAGACTTAGACCCGAAGGTAGAGGAGTCTAGTAGATGCGACTCTTTCAAAAGCCGTTGGAGAGCCAAGTCGTTCTGGAGATTCGCAACTTCTGTAGTATCGGCATCGCCTGTACTTTGTAGAGCAGCGAGCGTCGTGCTCGAAGACTGCAAATCGATAGCTGGATCCTTTCCAGATAGGAAAGCTTTCAGCTCTCGTTTTCGCTGCGTAGGGTCTACTCGGTCTAGTGCTTGATGCTGAACAATCTCGACATTCACATTGACGCTGTCGTCTTCCGACAAGCCATCCCAAGAGTCGTCGTCTAGACTGTCGTTGATCTCGGACACTGCATTTTCGGTAGCATTTGCGACTTTCTCAAGTGGATTGAACTTTGCTTCGAAGGCCTTCTGAAACAACGCGCGAGCGGCAGCGTCGTCATCGCTACTCGCGTCTTCGTGCTTTGATATTGGTACAGCAGGTTCTTTTCGCTTTCGTTTGCCTAATGTGATCGCCATATTTCTTGCGCACCATGCACTCAGATCTCTGTGTTGCTTCCACCAGACTGTGGCGCAAAAGATTGGTTGGATGAAGTCGAAGTCCGCACAGACCAGAGCTTGGCATCGAGCGGGCTTGGGCTCCTTTATGCATTCCGCTCATCAATACATACACCTAGGTCGTATACAATATCCCGATCATGACGAAATTCCGCCCGTGCATCGATATCCATGCCGGGCACGTGAAACAGATCGTGGGCGGCTCTTTGACCACCACAGCCACAGATCTGCAGACAAATTTTACATCCGAGCATCCAGCCTCTTACTACGCTTCACTCTATCAAAAGCACAACCTCACAGGAGGCCATGTCATCAAGCTCGGTCCTGGCAACGATGAGGCCGCGCGAGAAGCTCTGTCAACATGGCGCGATGGGCTGCAAGTTGGTGGCGGGATCACGAACGCGAACGCAAAGGAGTGGGTAGAAGCTGGCGCCGAGAAGGTGGGTGAATTGTAGTCCCTTAGGGTGGAGGTAAGTCGCTCATGGCAAGGTAGGTCATCATCACTTCGTTCTTATTTCCTGATGGGAAGTTTTCCCTATCGAGATTGGAAAGTGTGCTGAAGGCATTGGGTGGCGACAAGGAAAAGCTGGTCGTTGATCTCAGTTGTCGAAAGGTGGGGGATGGGTGGATGGTGGCGATGGATCGGTGGCAGACTGTTACTGGGTTTGGGATCACGCAAGGTGAGACTTCATGGCGATCACGTCTATCTGTCCAGGTATTCTGACCAGATGGCAGAAAACATCAAGCTACTCGAGCCGTACTGCAGCGAGTTCCTCATCCACGCCGCAGATGTCGAGGGAAAGCAAGCCGGCATTGACGAAGCGCTCGTCTCTCACCTAGCCGCGATCTGCAGCATACCGGTCACATACGCGGGTGGTGGACGGAATCTGGAGGACCTCGAGCTAGTCAAGCGGTTGAGCAATGGCAAGATCGACCTCACGATTGGCAGTGCACTCGACATCTTCGGCGGCAAGGGTGTCACGTTTGAAGAGTGCTGCAAATGGAACGAGAAACAGTGAGCAGGATGAATCGACAGAGCTATTTGAGAGCTCTATGTGCGATATCCTTGCGATACTGCATGCCTTCGAACTTGATGGCCGAGACGCCTTCGTATGCCCGGTCGACTGCTTCGCGGAGCGTCTTGCCCGTCGCCGTCGATGCGATTACACGACCACCGCTAGTCTTGAGCTGGCCGTCGTCCGATAACGAGGTCCCGGCGTGGAAGATATGCATACCGTCCCGCTTCGGCTTCTCGACAGCCATCGGCGTTCCCTTCGCATATGAGCCAGGGTAGCCACCGGCTGCGACCACAACGGTGCAAGCACTTTTCGTCGATGTCGAGAGCGTGTGTTTCGCCAGAGTTTCCTCGCAGCATGCGACCATCAGCTCCGCCAAGTCAGATTTCAATAGCGGCAAACACGACTGACTCTCCGGGTCTCCAAACCTTACATTATACTCCAGCAATTTCGGCCCGTCCTTCGTGACCATGAAGCCCGTGAACAGACACCCACGGAATGGGAAGCCCTCCTGCCTCATTCCGTCAACAGTAGTTTTCAGCACCTCCCGTTCGATCCTCTCCAACACTTCCTTCGTAGCCACTGGCGCTGGAGCGTAGGTACCCATTCCACCCGTGTTAGGTCCAGTGTCACCTTCGCCAATACGCTTGTGGTCCTGCGCAGGAGGTAACGAGACGATTGACATCCCGTCTGAGAGTGACAGGATACTGATCTCCTCGCCCTCGAGAAACTCCTCAATCACCACAGCGTTTCCAGCATCGCCAAATTCCTTCGTTAGCATGATGCCCTTCAACGCCTCCTGCCCCTCTGACTTAGTCTCAGGCAGCACCACGCCCTTCCCTGCAGCTAGCCCATCGGCTTTGATGACCACGCGATAGTCGACTTCGTCCAGATGTTTTCGCGCTTGCTCGTAGTCGCTGAAATTTGCGTACCGTGCTGTGGGGATGTTGTGGCGCAGCATGAAGTCCTTTGAAAACGTCTTGGAACCTTCCATCGCTGCTGCCGCTCTAGAGGGCCCGAAGACGCGGATTGCCGGGGCATGCCGGGCGAAGTAATCTGTGATGCCTGCCACTAGAGGAGCCTCAGGGCCGGGGACGAGGAAGTTTATATCGTTGTCCTGAGCATACTTGACTAGGGCTGGAAAATCTTCCTGCGAGATCCCGGGTATGTTCTCGCATTTTGCTGTGCTGAAAGAATCATCAGCGATGACATAAAATCCAATGGAGAAGGCCTTGACCTTACGCATTGGTCTACCTACCCTGCTGTTCCGCCGTTGCCGGGTACGACGTGGATGAACTCGACTTTTGGGGACTGGGACAACTTCCAAGCGAGGGTGTGCTCGCGGCCGCCGTTGCCGACGAGCAGGATCCGGAGCTGATCGTCGCCTTCCATAGTGCTCTTGAGTCGAGTGGCAGGATTTCGCTTACCTTAGAACGCGGTTTCGCGACAAAAAGTTCAAGGTGTGGCTGTGCCGGTGTAGCGTGACGTACTGTGGCGTTGTATTGCATGTGAACGCGCAAGCAGGTCAAGGTAGCGACATAACTATTGCGACCCTCTCGCTCACTATTTTGCGGATTCTTGTGCATCTATCGATCCGGTTGCACCAGATAATTAAACCAGTAAGTGTCATCGAAGACCTGGACCTCATTTGCTTAGCAAAACTCTCGAAGGCAATCACAGAGTCGGTCTCTGACTGACATAGCTGGTTGACAGCTCACTGTCGCAGCTAAGTGTCTAGGAGCACAGTGACCGCATGCTTCACAAGCGAGTGGCGAGCATGGTGACTAGGAAGCCCGTAGGTCCGGCGCTGGACACCACGGCACAGGATGGACATCACAGGCCCCCGTACCCGGCTACGCCTGTAATCGATAGCTCGAAGTTCCCAGCGAGCACGAATAGCATATATTCGCCTGAATTGGACAACTCTCCGGCCTTCGATCTGGTGAACATGGAACAGGCCAGACAGCGGAAAAGACGGGACTCTGATGTGTCTTCGCACGGGACTTGGGACTCGGATGGCGATGACGATGATCGACGAACACCAGAGGAGCCTGACATCATACCACAGCCGCTGCGAATTACTGCAAGTAGGCAGAATCTCGGCGAGAATGTGGGTGAGAAGAAAGATGGCTCGGACACACTGCCAGCAGCGTTGCGGCCAGGGCCTGTGAGCGGAGAGGCAGCTGTGCGACGTTCGCAGGACAGCGAGCAACATGCGAATCCATGGGCGAACGAGACACAGAATCACAGTGCTCTGGAGTCCAACAACCCCTATTTGCGGAATCAGACGACAGGAGCAACTGCTGCCTGGCCACCGTATCCGGCCACGCCATCTTCACAAGGGCCACCAGCTCCTTCCAGTGCCCCTCCAGCACCACCCATTGAGCTACCTACGATACAGACGCCTTCCGCTGAGATGTCGCAAATGTCACTCAAAGGAGATGCGCCGCACGATGCTGCAGAGAGTCAAATTGCGTGGGCCACCCAGAAACAGCCAACACCGGAGGAAAAGTGGAATAGTGCACCGGAAGTAGCCTACCCTCCACCTCCTGGTCCACCACCTATGCCTCACAATTTGATGGACCAAGATCAACCGATATCTCAGCCTCTCCCAGGAACAGTGTCCTCCCGAATGTCACCTCCGACTATCGCGATACCACCACCAGCTACATCGATGCAACCAAGAAATTCAATTCCGGAGACTCCAGGCACGAGGAACAGACGACAAAAGAGCGAGCATTATCAGATCAAACACGTCAATTGGCTGGACGGGACGAGCATGAGGCAATCTCCGATCCTCACACAAAACGCAAACGGGCCATGTCCGCTACTAGCTCTAGTCAACGCTTTGGTACTTAGCACACCACGAGAAGCTGATACAGCATTGTTAGAGACACTACGCACACGAGAGCAAGTCAGTTTGGGTTTGTTGCTCGACGCTGTGTTCGATGAGCTTATGTCTGGCCGGAGAGAGGACACTGCTCAAGAGCTACCAGATGTGAGCGAGCTGTACGCTTTCCTGCTAGCGCTACATACTGGCATGAATGTCAATCCACGTTTCGTGCCACCCATGAACGTCAACAGCATGACAGGAGTCCAGTCCACAAGAAGCGGCGGCTTCGAGCAAACCCGGGAGATGCGACTTTATGCAACATTCGGGCTTCCTTTAGTACATGGCTGGGTCCCATCGAACAGTGCGCCGGCCTATGATGCATTCTCGCGAACGGCTCAGACGTTCGAGGACGCCCAGAACGTTCAATTCGCAGAGTCAGAACTCGAGGATAAGCTACGAAGCGAAGGACTTTCCGGCGCTGAGCAGCAAACACTACAAGACATCCACACGATCAAGTCGTTCCTCAACAACTGGCCAACGCAGCTGACAGACCACGGACTCGAGACCATGTCAAGAACGCTACCATCTGGTCAAGTGGCGATTCTTTTCCGAAACGACCACTTTAGCACGCTTTACAAGGAGCACAAGCATGGCGCGTTGATGACTTTAGTCACAGATGCGGGCTATGGATCGCACGATGAGATCGTTTGGGAAAGCCTGGTAGATGTTAATGGCGCTGCTAGCGAGATGTTCAGTGGTGACTTCAGGGTCGTGAGCCATCAGCAAGATGCTCGACTGAACCAAGGCAACTCAGGTGGTGGTAATGATGGCTGGGAGACTGTGCCGATGCGAAACCGCAATCCCCAGCCAGTGGCAGCTGAAGAGCAGCCTCCACCACTCCCTGGTCCACGCCCGACATCATTCCAAGACTCGACGCCCCAAACGCACGTCATGTCTCCGTCCGAGCAAGAAGATCATGACCTCGCCCTTGCTCTCCAACTCCAAGAAGAGGAAGAGTCATCCCACCGTCAAGCCGAAGCTCAACGTCGCCGCGAAGCCGAGCTCTCTGAACAATTCCTCTCGCGAGAATCTACATCAGGTCCACCCACGATACCGCCGCGACGAGGTGCAGGCCGCGTGCCCTCTGCCGGCGGCGTAAGACCTGGTGTAACCAGGCCCACTGCCCCCGGAGACCCAGAGGCGCCACCAAGCTATGCTCAGAGCCGTGTTGATCGACCATATAGGGAAGACGGTACAACACCGGCGCCGGTAGCGCAGGGCAACCCGTTGAATGCTTACGATGCGCTACGAAGACAGCAGCAACAACCGGGCTTTGGCCCTGGTCCGACGCTGCAGCATCAGCAGACTGGGAGTATTGCAGGATCACCTCAGACACACGGCAGGCGACCCTCTGCTGGTCGAGGTAGGAGGACTAGTCAGGGTGTACCGGGTGCGTTTGGGAGTGTGGCACCGGGCGGCGGTATGGGTGGCGGCGGCAGACCTCACGTGCCACCTCAAAAAGGTACGGTGCAGGAGGCTGAAGAGCGATGTAGCGTCATGTGAACGACTGGAACGAAACGATCAAGATACCCTCGAATGCGATTTTGTATGGCTAGGCTTTACTCCCTTTTGCATCCTATCCGTAGGGAACTGTGTCTTTATATCTACGATCGATTGCTCCACGTCGCCAAGACCTGACATCCTGATCTCGTCCCCGTGTCTGCTCGACAGCATCTGCTTCTATACTCCGGCCACTTCACTCGTACCGCACCATAAAGAAGGCTCGAGAAGGCATGGTTAGATCCACATTGGTGAACGGATCTAGATCCATCTGCAGGTACCATCTCAAACTCTCGGCACCGTCTTTACGTCATGACCTAGCTCTCATTGCAGCGAGGTGACCACAGAGCCCATGCCGTAGGCAAAGTCATACTACCTCTCACTGCACACCGCGACTCTCCTAGGAACTGTCCCAATATCACTTAGCTCTCCGGCTCTCCCCAACTGACCACAAGCATGCCTCCATTCAACTCTCTCCGCCCGCTGCTCCGCTCCTCTCTTCCCGTCCAGCGCCGTGCCCTGAATTCCGCAACCGCACCCATATTGTACTCCGCCCGGGCAACAGTAAAAGGTGCCCGCACAGGCGTCGTCCATGGCGAAAACCTCGATGTGGAGCTCACCATGGCGAAAGCGCTTGGTGGCCCTGGCGATAAAGGAAAGACGAACCCCGAAGAGCTTTTTGCTGCAGGCTACGGTGCATGCTTTCAGAGTGCGATGAACGCAAGTGCCATGGGATTGAACATCACGATGCCGAAGAAGCAAGACGACAGTATTGTGGAAAGTGTGGTGCACTTGGTGGGCGATATGAAGGGGTTAGATATGGGCATTCGGGTGGACATGAAGGTAGGTCGCATTGCCTGTGCGCTTCTCCAGAGTATCGGACCATGTTTAGAGCTGCTGTAAGGACAGCCCTCATGCTCAGTCCGTGGGTTGTCACGCCTGGGACAAAGCACAAGTGGAAGGTGAGGCCTAGACCTCAGCGGCACTGCAGCAGGAACTATGCTCTCGCGACTACGTCGATAGCAGTAGGAAGGCGTCCGAAAGCCTTACCAAGGCGTAGATGGATGCATGTTGCGGGAAGTCCGATGTACTGATGTCCGGTAACAGGTGTCTGTTAGAGGACTGTCAGACAGCGACCTCAACAAGGTTATAGAGAAGGCTAAGGAGGTCTGCCCATATAGTCGCGCTACCAAGGGTAAGCTAGTATTCGCACGTAGCTACTAGCGAATCGCCTACTAATCAACGAGCAGGCAATGTCGAAACGACCATCGAAGTCGTGAACCTGTCATAAAGCAGTAACGACCTGCCGGGAGAGAGTCTCGGGGTAAGCATGGACTGATACATTCGGATCGACTACTGGTATGGCTGCGTGGACCTACCTTGGCTTCTCCGGATGGCCATAGTTTCAGCATATCTGACTTCACCTTGCTCCGGGGACCGGGTGAAGTGCCGCTGCACCAGCGCAATGCTGGCTTTGCGGGAACGCAGCGATCATTGTCATTCGCTTCTCATCAAACGGATAAAGCTGGAATATCGGCAGTGAGCACTTGTGTAGATCTTTTGAGGAGCGCGTCGTGCTCTGCGAGGATACTCAATATGTACAACTAGGTTTGAATGATGAACTTTCGGTCCTAGCTCGTCAAAATCTTATGACCGGTCTGCCAGCCTCTTCCTCAACACTTCCCTTGCTTCCTCCACCAACTTTGCCACATCTACCTCTCCAATCCTTGCGTTTCGCTCCTTGATCTCCGCCTCCTGCTTCCCGAAGTCCCGTCCATACTCCGTCTGCCACTCATAGATCCTCCCCTGCCTCGCACTACTCTGCACTAACCCATCGCCTCTCTCCTTTCGCACCTCCGAGAAAGTTGCAAACACCACTTCCACATCTGCTCTAGTCTGCACCGCAGGATCCGCCAAGAGCTCGGCCATGACGGCAGAGTCTTCTATGCACATGCCTGCGCCGGCGCCGTGGTGTGGCGAAGTAGCGTGAGCTGCGTCGCCAAGAATGGCGATATTGCCCTTGGCGTATGAAGGCGGTGGGTTGTCGCCGAGGTGGAAGATCGCCCAGATATCGAGATCCTCGGCTGTGAGTTTGAGCAGGCGCTGGACATCGCCGCTGAAACCGGCGAAGTCTTTGATCGCGTTTTGGCGTTTGGTGGGGGCTGTAAGCTTGTCAGAGCTTTGGCCCGTGAGGCTCGTCCAGTCTTCATCTTTGGTCGTGAAGGCTACGATATTCAGAGTTTGGCCGTGATTGACTGGGAAGGTGAGCATGTGGCCACCTGGACCAAGATGCATGCAAGCATTCGAGGCTCGCTCTTCGCCGACTGCTTTGATCGCTTCTGCCATGGGCACGACACCTCGGTAGGCTATCTTGTGCGAAAAGGTCGGCTGTGCACACGGATGGTCATCGCCGTGTAGTAAGCGGCGGACGTTGGACTTGATGCCATCGCAGCCGATGATTGCATCGGCTTCTGCGGTCGAGCCGTCTGCGAAGTGCAACGTCGACCGGCCGGAGTCGTTCTGTACGATGTTCTTGAGTCTCTTGTTGAAGTGGCAAAGCTTGTCCGGAACGAGATGGATCAGAGATTCGAGGTACCTCGCTCGATGTACGCCGTTCTGGCCGATGCTGCTGTATATCGTCTGTAGCTCATCGTCAGCCGACCATTCGCTCCATGAGCTGATTCTAGACGATGACTCACATAGACCAGCTTTGACGTCTCAAGCTCCTCTGCTTCATCGCCGAACGCATCGTGATAATCGAACCATACCTTCTCCTTTTTCGGCCACAAGTTTCTAGTTCGCACCTTGAGGAACGCATCGTAGACTTCGTCGTGGCAAATCTTCATTGACCCGACTGCATTGGCATTGAATGACACACCAGCACCAATCTCGCCGAATGCTTTCGCAGCCTCGTAGATCTGTATCTTAATGCCGCGATGGTGCAATGCGATGGCTAGAGTCAGGCCAGTGATGCCACCGCCGACAATGGCTATCTCGAAGGGCTTCTGTGTGGCCATGATTGAACCCAAGTCACTTGATCGACTCCGAATCCTGAGTAGATGAGGTCTTATGTCCGTACAATATTGTCTCAGTCACACCTTCGTTGCATCTTCCAAACCTACTGCTCACAATAATCGCATGTGTCAAGGTTGTCGAACATCGACACGAAGACAAAGGTGCCTTATATCGATGAATGTCTTGAGCGCCTCTTCGCCTGCGATGGATGGACTTAGTCGGCCGTAGTAAGGTCTTCGAAGGTGTCCAGCTCAAGGCTGGCAGCCGTATTGAGTGCCGGGTTGTCGGTCGTCTTTCGGGATACTTCGTCAGTCTGGGGCGCTCCACAACTATCCCCGCACTTGCTCGATCGATCAGGATTGTGAACACTACAGCTACAACCTCACTTGCAGTGTTAGGTTGGATTCCTGGTTATCTCACGTAGTCTTCCATGTGTAGTGAATGACGAGCCGTTCTTAGTAAAATTGCGCACCGATAGTAGGCTCAGCCGCGACCCTCGATCGCAGCGATTCGCTCCATCATATCCGCTTTCCAGTCCTCAAAGTCTGCTTGCCTCTCCTCGCTCAGCCAATCCACAGCAGGCTGGAACATCGTTCCAAGCCCAGGAAGAAGTCCAGCAGCTCCTGCATCGTGCTCGTCGAGCTTTCCTGAATGTTGGGCATGCTTCTCCTTCCTCCGCAACGGTGTCTTGGCAGGCGGCTTCTTGCTCGTGACAGCAGCGGCGTTGTCGTTTTCGATGCCGTTGTCCATATCGACGTCTCCTTCCGCCAAAGGCAGGTTCTTGTACCAGTCCATCGTCAGCCAGCCGTCAGGTTCGGCATGTTCGAGGAAAAGCGGGATGTTACAATGCAACGCCTCATCACCCACGTCCTGTGCACTTCCTTTGACTCCGAGGAAGCCTAGTGTCATGTCAACGACATCGCGCAAGGATGGAGGCTGTTGGCGCGTCCTTG
>JAVRRP010000817.1:0-13693 GCA_036872775.1 Oleoguttula sp. CCFEE 5521 | reverse complement strand
AATAGCTCTGCGTCCTGACTTTTGTAGGCATGTAAAGTACGCTTTCCGATCGCCATTGATTTGCAAAGCTCGTCTATACCAATAGAGCAGCGTGCCAGCGTCGCCATCAGACTAGAAACGCTACTCAATGTGCACGGAGACGCTTCGCCTTACCACTACAAGGTGTCCCCTGCAGCAGACCGATCCGTTCCCCTAACGGTAATACTGCAGCTCGAGACAGACGACGGCGGCAGTGGGCTGCACTACACTCTGGACTCCTGGTCGCCAACTGTGACTGTCACCCGCGGAGCGGTAACACCGGGAGACGATGACCTCCTCGCGTCTCAGCTACATCAATTAATGCAGCAGATCATGGTAGACGAGCACGCTTCCATCGCCCTACTTCTACGTGACAGCCCGCTGCACGCCAACTTCCGAGATGGATCAGCCTTCGCGTCAGAATTTGAGTCACTACAACGAAGAACGACCCGGGCATTCAAACCGGCGCCATCGTATCACCTGACGATTTCATTGTTCTCGGGCGGGTCAGCTCCTTCATCTTGGGACATCAAGACTGCCACCGAGCAATACATCTCTCCACTGCTCGGCGCCCTGTCCTCGATCAGCAATTTCACAGTCGACACCCAAGTCCAACTGCACGCCTCAATCTCACCAGCCATCGCCGGCCCGACCTTCGAGTCCGCGACAAACACATGGACGCTTCTCGCAACTGATCTCAGCGGCTTCGTGAACGCTGCCGAATGGCCACTTAGTCCAGGCATCGGGTCTGGCTCGACCATCAATCTCATTCTCTACATTCCTCACCCCAGGCAGATGCCTCTGATACTGTACGGCGGCGGCAATTCCTGGATCGTACCTCAATGGGGCGGCGTACAGATTGTAAATCCACCCAGCAACACTACCTCGCATCTCAGTGCAGCGGATCTAGAGTCCGTAATGCTCACTTTTGCCGACCAGCTCATGTCGCTTCTTGGTGTGCCGGACTCGCCCTCGTCGCTGGCCTTGCGAATCGCAAGTCTGCAGAGGCAGCGTACCATATCGCTTGTCCTGTCCGCGTCCTCCACACTTGGCGCACTGGTGCGGCTGACCCGCAAGCTGCAGTCGATCGCTATACCTAAGACCGTCGCGCACTCCGTCGACCTGACGATCTCCCACCTCGAGCAAGCATGCACAGCACTCAGCGAAGGGGATTATATTGCCGCCCTTTCGAGCGCGAAAGTAGCCGAGGCAGAAGCAGAGAAAGCGTTCTTCGAGCCCAGCATGGTCGGACAAGTCTACTTCCCCGAGGAGCATAAGTTCGCCGTGTACGTGCCGCTGCTGGGTCCGATGGGCGTGCCGTTGGTCATGACGTTGATCAAGGAGGTGAAGGGTTTGGTTGGGAGGAGGAAGGAGAAAGTGAAAGTAGGGTGATGTATGGTTGATAGCTGTGTCTCTACCAAATTTGGGCCGTGAGCTGGCTGCTCCCACACTGTATAATGATACAAATTCCTACCCAATGCATGCCCTTTTGCCTAAGTACACCTGCCATCCTACTCATACCTCGGTCCATCATCAGCAAACGGCGCAGGCGTCTCGGGGAACCCACCAGGCGTCGCGTAATTGTTCCCTCTGAAACCACCAGGAGTAGGCTGATCGCCGTAGTTGCCAGGCGTAGGTGCCGAATTGAAACCAGGTGTAGGTGCGTCCATGCCACCGCTCCAGCCTGGTGTTCTGCCGCCGGGTTGATGGGCGGGGGTGCGCTGGAGATAGAGTCAGTATACGGCACCAGTCGGCAGCAAATTCAGAGAGCACTCACACCACCACCACCACCGCCACCCCACACACTTCCACCACCATAGCTAGTCTGGCCGCCATACGAGGTCTGACCACCGTATGACGTCTGCCCACCGTAAGACGTCTGGCCGCCATAGCTGGTCTGCCCGCCACCCATTGCACCACCTCCATACGCAGTTCCGCCACCACCTGAAGCCCAAGCAGGCCCGCTCGCAGCCCAAGCAGGTGTCTTCGAACCAGCGCCCATGGCGTATGAAGGTGTCCTGCCACCAGAAGGCATCGAGCCGAAGCCACCTGGCGTCTGTCCGCCTGTAGCCATGCGACCAGGCGCAACGGGAGGTGCGCGCATCATGCCACCGGCTCGCGCATCGCCGCCAATACCTTGGATAGGTTGTCCGGTCTTCTCGTCCACAATGGCAAGCTTATCGCGGGGGATCATGGCTTTCTTGTTCTTAGCGTGAAGCTCGACCGTTGCCGTGGTGTCGGTAGTATCTTTGACAATGCCGATCATGCCCTTCTGCGGACCCAGCTTGATCTTGACGGTCTTACCAATCAGCTTATCACGGCCGCGGAACACAGGAGGAGGCATCGAAGGCGCGCCACCCGCTGGCTTTCCGCCCAAACCAGGCTTTGCAGCTCTACCATCCTTTGCTGCAACGCTGATGAGATTCGAGGCTCGGGTGACCCAGACACCGGCGTGTTCCTGAAGTTCACGGTTTCGGGACCAGACGAAGTTGCGGTGCATGTGGACGATTCGGCCGACGCGCTGCTCGCCGCCAAACTCCTTGACTTGGTCGTCGGGCTTCATTTCGTTGCCATCGCGGTCCGCAGCAATGGCGCCACGGCGGTCGATGCGGCCGGAGATGTTGCTGGGCAGTAGTGCCCGGATTGCACCCGTCTGATCCAGCACGCGTAAACTCTCGCGGTCGACTTTGACGATGCACCCGGCGGTCGTGGCATCCAGTTGTACCAAGTCGAATAGGCTGTACGGAGAGTTGCCCACCACACCACCCGAATCATCACTCTTGCGCAAGTCTTTGCTAAAGACTATGACTTCCTGATTATTCGAGTCGGTGACCAAGGTGATCTTGTCATCTTTGATTCGGACAACAGATCCCACCTCATCCAGGTACTTGCTACCGCCGATGACCTTGACGTGATCACCCTCTTCGAAGAACTTGCGCAGGTCTTGCACGGGCACTTCGATGGACTGGCCGTTCATTGTACCTGCTCGCACTTCAACTGACACGAGATCACCATAGACTTTCTTTGCGACACCATAGAGTCCCTTCTGCTCTCCACGGAAGATGACGACGCGGTCACCAGGCTGGAAGACCGATCCGGTGTTGGTGCGTAGTGTAGCAGCCAGCGCAGTCAGGTCAAGACCTTCCGTGCCTTCCTCGGTGCTAGAGGCAAACTTGGTGACTTCTTCCAGTGTCGGGTTGACGTCCTCGAGCTGCAAATTGTTGGTGCGGAAGTTCTCTTCTAGAAAGCCGTTGATGTACTCCTTGTTCTGGTAGGTGAAGCCATTCGTACCAAGCGCTGTCGATCGTTGCAGGTATCGAGCATGTCTCTTCTTAGCATCGCTCTCGCTGAAAAGCTTCGGGGCTGGTCGCAGAGTCGATGCCGGACGTTTCCGCTTCACGCCGTTTGCGTCTTGCAATGGAGCATTGGCGTCATCAGTCAGACCATAGTCCAGACGTGGCACGAGACGAAGCGTGACGTTGACATTGTTAGCTTCAACATCAGACACCTGAGCCAGATCGGCCGCATACAAGCCGCGCTTTACGCGTACGTACATTCCTGGCTCGAGCTGCTTGGTCTTCTTGGTGCGTAGCAGATCCACCATCTCATCAAGCGGAATCATCATCGGCTTGACAGACAGGAAGATGTGCGAGATACCCTCGAAAGCGGGCGCAATGTCTTCCTGTCGGCGGCACTCGATGTAGAGGTTGCCGGTCATGGCGCCTTCACGGTGGAATGCTGAGATGATGCGTGTCGGCTCTCGCGTCTTAGCAAGGTCGAAGATCCTCTGAGTTACTGCCGTGATGATCTCGCGCTCCTTGCCAGGCCGACACTTCAGGCGGTAGATACGAGGATCTTCGACTGAAGGCATCATCACCCTCCGATCGAGGTAGCCCTGTGCACCCACATTGCCAGTCCGTTGCTGTCGACCATACCGCTCCTTCAACCGCTTCGCTTCCTCTTCAGCATCCATGTGCATCTGCGCGTCGCGCTGACGATCGAGTTCACGATGTTTGCGGTCGTCACGATCAGCACCAGGGGGCAACTCTTGGAGGTCATCCGGGTGCATCTCCTCGCCTGGCAAGTCATCGTCTTCTTCCGGCTCTTCCTCTTCGTCCTCGTCAACCTCAGCCTCGACATCGATGAATTGGTTGCGCGCCTGCTTTCTCCGCCGTTTGCGTGTCGGCTGTCCCTCGATATCATCGTCCTCGTCCTCGTCTTCATCCTCGTCATCATCATCCCCGTCGCCTGCCAGATCTTCGCCAGGCTCTCCATCTTCAGCCTCAGCATCCTTCATCTCTGACTCGTCCTTCAGCTCGTCTTCATCGTCAGATCCGCCAGCTGGCCGCCGCGACGCTGACCGCGATGACGGCTTGTCTACCGCATTGCCATTGCTTGCAGGCTTAGCATCGCCTTCATCATCGGATCCTGCTGCCTGATCTGGATTGAAGTCGTCTTCCGAGCCTTCCTCGTCGCCGAAGTCCTGGTTAAGGATGTCTCTGGTGGCCATGATTGAATTGCCGTAAATGAGAGAACCGAGGTCGTATGGCCGCTATGTCAGAGACCCGACAGGAGATATCGCGAGAAAGTGAGCCGAGTGGGAGGTTGGAGAGGAGAAGGATTGAAGCAGGAAGAATAAAGTGCGATGCGTATTACTTTGTGAGGACATATGCTGTAGTGAGAACGGTCATCTCGAACGGGAGCTAGCGTGCGGAGCGGGAGCGCGGAGAGGCGGCATTAGCCGTAACCATGTGTGCTGTGGCTCAGTCGCTCCTGCCTTCACAATGCATCGAGATCGCAAAGGATCTCATGATAGACTGACACTATCTTCACGTACATTAGACTAGGCTCTGTGAACGAGAGTGACTGCATCGGAGAGGTTCCGAGCGCATGGCATTGGTGGAGGGTGACAGTTCTACGCGAGCCGCGATCGCCACGTGAAGCGAGCTGAGCCACAACTCTAGACCCTGCACTTCTGGCACCTCCAAGTCAGCAAGCATCCAGCCGAGTGCAATATAATCTTCGCACAACACCCAACTGCAGTGTATTTGTGTCATTGTCCACACTTTTCACTACTGCAATCTGAGGTTTGGTGTTGAGAGAGCCCTCTTCCATTGCTTGGATTCTCCTTTAGCGCAACGGGGATCGCGAGTGCTTTCAGCCCCCAACAACCAGGCATGCTACCTCCAGCTCAGTGCTCGCGCGCGCTGCGATGACCTACAGCGAACTACAACAATGTCCAATCCCGAGATGCCGAGAACCTATCGACGCGCAGAAGCGGCGAGCACAGTTACGACAGTTGCGGTACGTTCCACATAGAGTTTGACATTCGAACCCACTCTGATCCCAAACAGACCATTGTCTCACTCGCCGTCGCTTTCATAGTCCTACTCTTCGCCTACCTGGGCCTGCGCTGGTTGCGCGCACGACACTCCAATCCGAAATACGTCCCGAGTCGCTATCTCAAGACTGCCTGGAGGAAGTGGAATCCACGCGGCTTGACCCAGAGTAAAGGCGCATATTCCGACAGACTACAAGACGGGAGCTCGGGACCTACGCTGCACTTACGCAGTGATAACAGGAGCGCGCGATCCAGTGCACACCTGCCGGACCTCGAACATGATGCGCAACCTGGACCTGACAACGCGGCTGGCGACGCTGGAGTGGACAGGAACACAAGCGTACGGTCAGTCATGACATTACCAGCCTACTCGCGATCAGTGAGGGAAAGCGAGCGAGTGCTTGGACGGGAAGGAGAGCGAGCAGGCATCGATGTGGTAATTGAGGCACCCGAAACAGGCGAAGAGGAGGAAGAGCGGCGGGACGAAGAGATGGAGAGTTTGTACCAGATCCGAGTGCAGCGACGGCGCGAGATTGCCGAGCGAGAAAACCGGCGGAACGCACGAGGACAGGCCAGAGCACGAGGCGACTTGGTCGCACTGCAAGCCCTTCGAGAGGATTCTTTGGCCCGCGCAGAGCTTCGAGATATCACGGCCAATGCTACGACAATGATTGCGGACCATCAATCGCGATCTCGCGAGCGGAGAGTCAGTAGTGTGTCTTACGCAGATCTTGGCGTTGCACGACACGATGGCACGCGGTTGCGAGGCAACTCCACCGACTCCGACCACCGGCCTTTGCTAGACTCCGCTGCAAGTATCTCTGGTAATACTAACAGACCTTGGATTACAGGCGATAGTCTGAGCATACATCGCAGAGACCGGTCAGGCAGCTCCGCAATGTCTGTGATGACAGGCTCGGATGTGTCAGATGCCGAGCTGGAACTCCCACCTTTCGGCCGTGCTGGTGACCACTTTGAAGTAGTCGCGCAACGGCACTCAAGACAAGGATCCCGAGCACATACACCACTCGGCACGCGAAGTCGTGCGAGCAGTGGTGCACGGCCGAGCATCGATACTGCAGATCTAGGTGCGGCGCGCGTGCCACTGCAGTCGCCTCCTGCCTACGACGGTGCTGGCTTCGAGGACGCGCCACCATACACATCACCGATTCGAGATAGACCAGACGAGTTCCATCCTGGCTTCGCAAGGCCTGAACACCACCGAACGTACTCAGCGAGTGGCGCTCCACTACTACCGGAAATCGGCAGACTGCCCAGCATTCGCATAGCAGAAGCAACGCCCATCGAGCCGCGGAGACCCATAGACTTTCCTACGCCTGTGCGAGAAGTGACGTGAACTGGTAAAGGAATGTATGTGGATTTACATCCGGGCGTACGAGCGATTTGTCTTAGATATGAGTGGCGTTTCGCAGGAATGATTCGGCATACTCATCACGAATCGACGAAGAGGGTCTCGACAATGTCTACAACCATGTAATACATGTAATGCAACAGCAAGGGATACCCATAACACGGGGTAATGCATCGCTCTTTGATCGTCTTCTACATGACTATCCGTACATCGAACACCGTGACCACCCGCCTATCTCGTTGGTATTGGACCGCTGAGCTTCACTCCAAAAAGCAGGTGTAGCGACCTCACTTTCTCCACACGCAGTGGTCTCCAGCAGATCGACAATCTCACCATGCGAATCCGCGATCGCCACTATGCCATGGCTCTAGTCGTCAACTATCTCCCCGATAGTAACGAATCGCCGTCTATTCCCATTCCGACACCGATAGGATATTGGTCACAATATCACTGCCCTTAGGCCTTGAGTGTCCCATCCCGCTCTTTGGCGCACGGCCTTGAGTGTCCCATGGCTTTGTAGCCGCGGAAAGAAGGATATTGTCGATATTGTACCGTCTTGTCGTGTAGACGCTCCCGGCCGACTATGGCCTCGTTGCTAGCTGCCGCCTTCATCTCTAGTTTTGCATTGTAAATATTGCCACTACGTTGCTCACAACAGAATGTCTTGACGTAACTACCATCAGAGCTATCACTCGCCCTCGTCATGACGAAGCCTTCTGTGAATGTTCAGAATATCATCTCAAGATTTGTGATCATCCAGTTACGCGACTCTACCTGGTGCGGAAATTGTGTACTTGCGGGTCAAAAGTATTGAGCACAGCATAGATTTGTTGTGTCGTAAAGCTGATACTTGCCATTTCCACATGAGCAAGGTTTCTTGCTTGTTCGCGCTTCGTCCTCGTTGATCGGATGGTAATGATGAGACCTGCGATGGTAACGAGGAGGCCAGGTAGCGTGATACCTAGGCCAAGACCAAGTTGAATCGCTCTGGAGGAAGATCCGTCATGATTGGACGTTGAAACAGTGGAACTTGAAGTAGCAGATGTGCCCGTTGCGCTAGACAGGGGAGTGTCTGTGCCAGAAGCGGAGTTTGAGAGGGTCGTTGATCGAGAGGAGGTCGAGTCGTTGCTAGAGACCGAGGTGGTCGAACTCGAAGTAGTGATTGTACTCGCTGCGCTTGACAGGGAAGTACTGGTGCCGGGATCGGAGTCTGGCAGCGGATCCTCACAGTTCTTGAGGTACACCGATTCAATCGGTCCACCATTCCCCGTATTGCAGACCTCGAAGGATTGCGCTCTACTGTCGACGCTGTCACAGGGACAATCTCGCTCCCCGAACAGACGCACTGTCTCGGTTAGCATAGCGGCCATGCCACTTCAAGTATGGGACCGACCACCGCATCCTGTTCCAAGCTGTGTGATCTTGAGACTGTGGACTGCTGCCGTATTGGTGCAGTTGCCGTTCAAGGATGTCGGAGTAAGCGGGACTGGATTCTGGCCGACTGGGCAATTGTCTTGCGTATACAATGCTAGGATCGTGTACGTTTCGGAGGAGAGATCCTGCGGGTGAACTGCTCCTACCCAGAGGAGCAGTAGGGACGCCCTGCTAACAACGGCTTTATGTATTTTCAAGGATCCATTCGAGGTTGGTATGATAGTAAGCAGATATATCAGCCCTTGGTCTCGACAGAAATGATATAGCAACTTAGAGGATGCGTAGTGGATCAGACACGCGTAAGCCACCGAAGTCGCAAGGAGACCTTGCAATCCCTTGGTATAAGGCAACCCCGACTCGACCAATTGCGAGCAGGCCGAGCATGATCGGCATCGTCGAACAAGGCACAGCATAAGGCTGCACTGCGCCTCCTCGACGAAGAGGTCTCCTGACGCCCCTATTCCAAGGTATGGGATGGTGAGCGTGATTGCGTGATACACCGAAAACGTGACGGAAGACAGTGCTGACGCGTCTGTTGACCTTACCTAGTCTGCATTCGCCACAAATTATTGTCTGCGGTAGAGTGGAGGAAGTCAATGTTCCTCAGCACCATTCCGCCACGCACGGCGCCTCGACATCTGCAGCCTTGGGGTCTAGACTTGACGCCATCTGCAGCTCCAACGTGGCGTTGGCGAGGGCTGTGGCCGTTCTCGACATCTGACGACAATCGCCGTCTACGGGGCCCATGTGCTTGCCGCCACCTGCATCTTGATGCGTATTCTCGAAGGGATGTAGGCCCTGTCTGCTAGGGTTGTAATGATGAATGCGAAGTTCATATCGGACACCTGACTCTCGAATTCTTCCACCCTCGTCTTCCATGACTCGTGCGCTCCATGAAACGTTGTCTCCACGTGCGAATCTCGTTGGCATCGAAGTACTGCGCCCAACACCAAACTGCAGGTACGGCGACCTCACCCTCCAAACTGTGCATCTTCCCTGCAGCAGACCGACAACTTCCCGATGGATTCACACAATCACCACCATGCTATTGCTCTAGCCTTCGAATGTCTGCCAATAGTGCAAGCGTGCTAGCGCAGGCACCTTGACACTTGTACGAGCTTGATGCGTGCTTTTCTGCGGCGATGGGTAGATCACATAGGAGGATATAAGTACGCCCTCGTTGGGCAGGGTGCTGAGGATGTCACTGTTCCTGCATCGCGCAAGTCGAGGAGTGTCAATATCTGGACTAAGAAGCGGATTGCTGTGCTCATCATGGGTGCTTCGATAATAGCTGGTCTCGC
Source organism: Oleoguttula sp. CCFEE 5521 (assembly GCA_036872775.1). Lineage (NCBI taxonomy): Eukaryota > Fungi > Ascomycota > Dothideomycetes > Mycosphaerellales > Teratosphaeriaceae > Oleoguttula > Oleoguttula sp. CCFEE 5521. The sequence continues at coordinate 4,227 of JAVRRP010000817.1, read as the reverse complement.
TCTGTTGGCCATCGGGTGAGCACCTTCTACATGCTGTCCAAATTATGAGCACTACTTACTGCCCCGACAGTGCTATCGCCTACCCTCATCGTCCCGCAGCGTGCGACTCAGTCTTTGCTGGCTACCAATGCCAGCCCGAGATCTCCAACTACTGGGGCCAATACAGCCCCTTCTTCTCAGTCCCCTCGGACATCTCGGCAGACATCCCAGCACACTGCTCAGTAACATTCGCCTCAGTGTTGTCCCGTCATGGAGCAAGGGATCCAACAGCCTCGAAGACCGCAGCTTACAATGCTACGATCCAGCAGATCCACAAGAGTGTCAGGAACTACACCGGTGCCTACGCCTTTCTGGCGAACTACAGCTACACGCTGGGTGCTGATCAGCTAACACTATTTGGCGAGGACGAAATGATCAACTCCGGTATCAAATTCTACGATCGCTACGAAGAGCTAGCCTCGACGCTCACGCCGTTCATCCGCTCTTCTGGCGAGGCCCGTGTTGTCGAGTCTGCTCAAAACTGGACTCAAGGCTTCCACGCGGCGAAAGTCTCTGACCGCGGTGCACGGCCCCATGGGGACTCAGCGTATCCTTACAGCATTCTCGCTATCTCAGAGGATGCAGGTGTGAACAACACGCTTAACCACGGCCTCTGCACTGTCTTTGAAGATGGTCCAGATGGCGATATAGCCGCAGCTGCGCAGAAGACCTGGTCAAATATCTTCGCTGCGCCGATACGCAAGCGACTGAATGCGGACTTGGCAGCGAACTTGACAATCACTCAGACGATCTACATGATGGACTTGTGCCCCTTCAATACCGTTGCTTCGCCAACTGGCGCTATCAGTCCGTTCTGTGCCCTGTTTACAGAGCAGGAGTGGCATCAGTATGGCTACTACGAGGTCAGTCCATCTCCCCACCCCTCCCAAGTCCACCTCTGACGTGTATCAGTCCCTGAACAAATACTACGGCTACTCCCACGGCAACCCCCTCGGCCCGACTCAGGGCGTAGGCTACGTGAACGAGCTCATCGCACGTCTCACGAACCGCCAAGTGGCAGACCACACCTCGACGAATCGCACACTCGACAGCAACCCCTCAACCTTCCCCTTGGGTCGCAAGCTCTACGCAGACTTCTCCCACGATAACGACATGACGGCCATCTTCTCGGCTCTCGGACTCTACAACACTTCCACTACTCCGATGCTGTCAAACACCACGGTCGTGGAAGCTGAGCAAGAGGGTGGCTACAGTGCGGCGTGGACTGTTCCATTCGCTGCGAGAACGTACTTTGAGAAGCTGCAGTGTAGAGGCGAGAGGGAGGAGTATGTGAGGGTGATCGTGAATGATCGGGTGCAGGCTTTGGATCAGTGTGGTGGCGACAGGTATGGACGGTGCAAGTTGAGCAATTTCGTTGATAGCTTGGGCTTCGCTAGATCAGGAGGGAACTGGGCTCAGTGCTTTGCATAGGGGAACAGGAATGCAGGACCTCGAGGGATCTAGCCTGCTAGACGAGGCCAAGCTGCAATGGTAGACATTGACATAGGTCATGAAGCTCTATGGTCACTTCAATTCCTTCTTAAATGTGCCTGTATGTGTAAGGACGCAAGTGGAGTACCATGAGTGCAGAGAGTGGATTCTGACATGATCATGCATGTCGTGCGGGCCGCGCTCACGCCTGCAGTCTGGGGTCAAAGACAAGCTCTCGTTCTACAGCATCCCAAAGCAGCCTGATGGATGAGCCGCCAACATCAACTATGGCATATTGCCTGGATCGACTCGACCCTCGCATGCCATGATCGGCGTAATGGAGATCTTAGACCTGGGGCGTGGCTCGGCCTGTCCATTCTGCGGGGTTCTGACCCCGCAAAGGGAGAGCTATGGAGTGACGCGCTCGGAAATAGTATAAACATGATGGCAGGTCCGTAGCAACGAGCGGATTTTTACCAGGAGCAGTTGCTGAAGAGCACCAGAGAGATATAAGAAAGACATATCGTACTGTTGTGAAAAGAAATCGAAGACAGCCCAAATTGCCGAACCAGGAAAAACCGCCACGATGGTGAACCAAAAAGCCCAGGATGCGGTGCAGAAGTCGCTTGACAGCGTGACAGGTGACAAGAGCACAGGCGTCGCTGGCCTAGTGTTCGTCGCTGTAGACAAGCAGGGAAAGGAGATCGCCGCCGTGGCGTCTGGCAACCGTGCAGTCGACAGCAAGACGCCAATGGATCTCGATACAGTCTTCTGGATTGCGTCGTGCACGAAGCTGCTAGCCACCATGGCGTGTCTGCAGGCCGTAGAGCGTGGACAGCTGAGTCTGGACGACTCCAAGCAGGTGTATAAGCTTGCTCCGGAACTCGAGAAAGTCAAGGTGTTGCAGGATGACGGCTCGCTTGTCGACAAGAAGAACGACATCACCTTGCGAATGCTTCTGGACCATACGGCTGGCTTTGGATATGAGTTCTTCAACCCCAAGCTCAGAGACTATGGGCGACCGATCGGCTTTGATGTCTTTGGGGCCGACCAAGAGGAACTTATGACTGCGCCGCTTGTCAACCAACCCGGTAAGGCATGCCGCGTGTCGATTCAATCGGTGATTAGCGTCTAATTCATGCGCAGGATCGCGCTGGGAGTACGGCATAAACATCGATTGGGCCGGTATATTGCTCGAGCGGGCAACCGGTGTGAGACTGAATGACTGGATCCAGAAAGAAATCATGCAGCCCTTGGGTCTGAAAAACATTAACATGTGAGTAAAGCGTAATGAGGGGTTGTCTGAGGACATGACCGCCTGTACTGACCCTATGCGGTAGGTTCCCGGGCGCAGAAATGAAGAAGAATCTCGCAACCATGCACCAGCGCTGGCCGGAGGTTCACGGTAAGATCGAGGCGCGCGACCACCTTTACCGCAATCCACTGCGAGCCGAGACGAAGGAGCAACAGGACAGGTTGCTACACAGCGGTGGTGCCGGTGCATTTGCCAAGCCCAAGGAATACGTCCAAGTACTCGCCACATTGCTCAACGACGGCAAGAGCCCCATCACTGGCGCGCAGATCCTCAAGGCCGAGACCGTCAAGATGATGTTCGAGAACTCGATCCCAAAGCACCCAGACTTTGCACGACAGGGCATTCCGGCTGCGAAGGCAGAGATGACGAACCCGGCGCCAGAGCTGTATCCTCAGGAGTGAGTACATCCGTAACTTACAATAGAACCTGCTGACCATCAATTCTCAGGGGCAATCCGCCTCAAGGATGGGGACTGAGCTTCATGATCACCCAAGAGCCGGGCGCGACCGGTCGCGGCGCGAATACAGGCTGGTGGGCCGGCATCGCCAACCTTTTCTGGTGGGCAGATCGTGAGAAGGGCGTCGCTGGCATGATCGCGTCACAGGTGATGCCATTCGGAGACCAGCATGTCATGGGACAGTGGGGAGCGTGTGAGGCTGCTGTGTATGCTGCTCACTCGGCAGATCCTGATGTTGGAAGTTTGAAGGTGTGAGCTGTAGCTAGGTAACTTTGTAACGAGTTTGATTATCACTGAGCGTACGAACTGCACACAAAGAGCCACATACCGTCCTTCACCATTCTCTACGGACTCGAGGATCAGAATGGATTAGAATAGTGAAGACGATAATGATGCTGAGGTGGCCAGAGTGGAAGGATCGACGGGCAGATACACGATGAGCACGGACCAAGGGTCAAAGAAGCGCGACTTCGCGTGGGCTTCGATCGACTTCCACAACCACCAACAAACGACGACTGTACTTCTTTGTACAGTGCGATCAACAATACCACAACAACAACATTCGCGTATGGGCTGCTACAGCATCCACAATTAGACTGATCACTACCTTCCGTTCAGCACATTTCCATTCTAACACACATACTCAATCAACATGCGCTTCGCGGAGCTGCCCGTGGAGTTAGTCTCCAACATATCCTGCAGACTCGGCATCGACGACGTACGATCACTCCGCCTTTCATCCAAAACGATCGAAGGGAAATGCTTCCACGAATTCGCCACAGAATGGTTCTCCTCGAAAGCCATCCACTTCACTACCGACAGTCTTGGCGTCCTCGTCGGCATCTCGCGTGAGAAAAGGTTGGCTAAGTATGTCAAAGACGTACGCATCCTCACGACAATGTTCTCCGATCACACGCTCAGCTGCCCAACCGGTGGGCACAATCACTGCAAGACTACGCGGCAAGCCGAAGCGTATCGATTTTAC
>JAVRRP010000816.1:0-13693 GCA_036872775.1 Oleoguttula sp. CCFEE 5521 | reverse complement strand
TGCGGGGGTCGCTCGAGATACGGTAGTAGACGGCGAAGTTGGCCTCCACGGCGCCGAAGAACTCGAATGTCATGATCCAATTGCCGAACGGCATTTCACTGACGATGGGCATGCCTGGACGCCAAGTGTCATTCGCGTAGACGATGTCGTCGACCACGGGGCCCCAAGTACGGAGGTCTGTTGTAGTTTGATGCACCATCTTCTGGCCGAGGATGTTGGTGGGGTCACGCTGGTCCGAATAATACAGGACAAGCTCTCCGTCAAAAATGAGCATAAAGGGCTCCCAGACCGGCTCGTATTGATTCTCTGGGAACGCGTCCCCACCACGGGCGACGGAGGAGACGAAATCCCAGTTGTAGCTATGGAGAGAATGTCAGCCAGGATGCATGGATTTCGTCTGCCTGCGGGTGGCATACCCTTTGTCCGTTGAGGCATAGACATCGATTTTGGTCTCACTCAGATCAGCGGGAATGCTGTTGGCGGCCAGCAGGAGTGTTCCAGCGGAGAAGTTGCCGATGCTCTCTGTCATTTCATAGAGATCAGGCTGATAACGCAGACCCCATCCGTTCTGGGTGTCGTACACTCGCGATCGCTCGGACCACGTCTCGCCCAAGTCAGTAGAGGCCCAGACCGGGATGTAAGGATTGACAGGGCAATTGTCCGGACAGGGCGCAGTGCTGTTCTCAGTCGGAAGATAGTTCTCCCAGGTTGCAAGAAGGGTGTTGTCGCCATCGCAATCAAGCTTCCTGACGCGGGCATAGAGAGTACGAGGTACAGTGTAGTTATCCGGCGGATCAAAGACGGTGACATTGGTGAGTAGTTGTCTGCTAGATCTTCGTGCTTGGGCGGTCACGAATGTGGTTGCGAGGGCATGGAGGAAGACGAAGCGGAAGGTTGAGAACAACATGTCCGCGCTGCCAAAATCAGATACGGAGACAGGTGAGGTGGCTTTTCTTGATGGGTGTTGGCGGATGCATATGCATGTATTTGAGTCTTGTGTTACAGCTCATCTGCCGAGCATCGGAATAGCAGTGTCCACAAAAACAGGCTTGGCGTACGCTATAGTTCTAGCGTTCGATGGGAGTTTGCGGGGTTCGTGTTGATACTTAATTCTTCCGAGAGAAAAGGCCGGGCTCCCGGAGATTGGCTGGGATCTGTAAAGATTGACGTCCGAAGTTTTCCCAGCGGGCGATCGTGCCGCTGCTCACACCCCGCGGACCGCCGACGCTATCAACGGCATCAACCTTCAATGCTGCGAAGCCTGTCCGCTCGGATGCTCTTTGCCTTCGGATGGTTTCCGATCGAAGACATCACTTTTGGCGAGTCGGCTGTGCGAAGCCCAGCACCAGCGAAGCACATGGCCGGAGGTTATTTGATACCACTAAGCTACTGTTCTCGAAGCGCGAACGACGACGATGATTGGATATGCAGGATGAAGTATGATTGGGCTTGTCCGATCTGTCGGGTTCAGTGGTCAAACTTGTTGCGACGCCTGGCCAGGGCCAAACCGGCGATCAAAGCAGCTCACTTTTCGTCGCTGGAGTGACGGCAGCGATCAACGACGATTTCCTTACAAATCTGTCATATCTGCAGTGCATAGCAAGCTCGATCATTATGTCGTCGACGAAGCCCATATTCCCCCACGTCTGCGTGCTTCCGATCCAAGCCCGTTCACTTGGATCTGATCCGATGAACCCTGGCCAAGTCGTCCTACTGACAGGCACATTATCTGCGTTGCTACAGAAAGACTTCGAGACCGCTTACCTTCTGGGAGTGCCGATCAAGATCTACGCTGTATCCGTGCAACTACAAAACGCCGAATGTCGAATACGTCGTCGAGGCCTACGGCGAGAGCCGTTCGGAGGAGAACGTGGTTGAGTGTACGTAGAGGGTGCGTAACGAGTTCGGGTTTGGTCAAACAGCGGTGGTCCTCTGTCCAAGCCGGACTACGTGCGAATGTATGGCAGAAGAGTTAGGGTGTCAGCTCTATCATCGGATCTTCAAAGCGAAGCAAGAGTCTCTCGACTCGTAGATAGACGGAAGCGAGAATGTGATGATTGCCAGGAGCCCGTTCGGGACAGTGATAGACATCGACGGCATCTGTCCCGTTGTATACCTAAGCCGTCCACACGGAATCATAGCTTTTGTGCAAGAAGTCCGACGAGCGTAACGGAACGGGGCCCCGATTCGTAGCTAGGTCCTTTTGGGGAGAAGAGATATTTAATGGCTGCAGTCAGACGAAGCTTACGAGCGCGAATGGGATCTAGCGGGTCTCCGATTACTCTTTAGGGAGCGGCAGTGTCGTCCACGGAAGCTCAGCGCCATCGTGTACGGGGAGCGCGTCGGCTGTAGCGACATGGGGGCACAAGCATGAATTTCATGCCAGAGCACGACGGGATCGATGATGAACACCACGACCGAGGCACGGATGTTGTGGGCGGAGGCGCGAGAGCAGAGGTAGGCGCTTGCGCCTCAGCTATGGCAAGCGCCAGCACAAAATCACACAGGGCACCGGGGGGGTCGATTGGGCGATGGCACAGGCCGGAGGGGAGGGGTGGGGCCTGCTGGGTGCTTGGAAAGAGACAGGGCATGCACGGGCCGGGGTGTTGTGCGATCTTGACGGCAGTCATGGAGGGAGAGTAATGGGCGATGCGTCGCTCAGTTCGATTCGAGGCGAGGCGTATTGCTGTTCTTGCTACCGTTGCTCGCTACCGGGTGACTGGTCTCCGTTGTACCTATTTTGTACGGCAGCTTCCAATAAATGATGCGATGCGTCCGCAACGCAAAATGCCTTGGCTATGCCTTATCTTACTCTGCCATGGTCCTACTCTACCAGTAGAAGCTGCGACCTGAACGCTTAAGCCTCTGTTTTTGTATAAGAGGGTTAGGGTACGAATTCCAAAACTAACCCTGAAGCCTTTGCTTATACTCACCCTTGGACGTTTGCCTTGCTCTGCTCCGATACTCTCCAGATTTTCAATGATGCTCAGAAATGTACTCATCTGAGTGCACGCAATCTTCTAGCTGTACATCTGCGACAGGGAGGTGATGAAAGTTGTGGCGATCACGTCGTAGAACGCAGAGCGTCGCACGCATTGGCCACCTCTGCTTACTGTCGGTACGGCCTCTCGACTTGGCAGCCAATCAAATGCCTGCGCGTTGGGCCTGAACGACATGGAGATTGCAGGTACCTGATTATGTACGCCTCCATCACGTCAAGTATCAAGGTAGAGCACACAAATACAGAAGACTGCGCTCCTTGACCCTAGCGGTAACCCAGGTAAGCTTCCGATGGACGACTTTCATACACTCTTCGAAGTCAAAGCCAAATATTGCATTCTCGTATGTATTAGCTGCCAGTACGCTGTGGTACCTTCGCACGTTCGACGTCACCTAAAAGACCAGCATAAGCGCATAAGCCTGCGACAACGTCAGAAGATCGTTGAAAAAGTTCAAGCGCGGGTTGGTCTTGCTCAGGTTCAGTCCGATATCATCTACCCGGCGAACAATGAGCCTCCTGTAGATGGTGTTCCAATTTACTTCGATATGTAACGACGACAGTGGACGAACAGGACGAAGCAACTATATATGCCGGACGTCGCGTCGGATGCGAGACCACTGTATGCAGGAGCATGACTGGATCAACCAACAGAAGCGCGGTGGTAACGCTCGCTCAAGGCAAGCTGGAACTGACAACAAGATTTGGACATGCAACCATGCATGCCAGCAGTTTTTCAAGGAAGGGAGTTAGAAGAAATATTTCGAAGTCAGTTGTAAAGCCAGCGTGGCTTGCAGCGAAGGGAGGGCGAACAATAAGCAGGGGTTTTTCCAAGGTCAGCGAGGAGGTATCGTTAATGCGGAGCGTGATGCTTTAGAGGAGAGAAATCGTGTGCAAGGGTTCGATGAACATCGATCGGCCGTCGTGCCCTGGTTAAGAGAGACGGGCATCGTGGATCATGTTCGGGGTCTGAAGAAAGACGAAATCAGGGCAGCGATCACCATACCTTCACCGGAAGAGAACAGCGACCTGCGGAGGATTGTGGATGCGACCGAGTTGATGCTACGAGAGGCGCATAGCTGGTGTGTTGATGGGACCGATTGCATCCTCACCTGGCCTTGCCGTGTTGTTCTCAGTCGATTTCAGTCGTCCCAGGTCGAATCGTTTGGCAAGATCCGGCCGTTCGATCCTTACAAAGAGCCAAACACATTCAAGACCTATTTTAAGCTCGCACAAAGAGCTTTGGTATACTTCGATCGAGTAGCTGCAGGCCATGAGTACTGCTTCAGTGCCGAGTCTGAGGACAGCGTGCGACCAGAGGATCACGTCGAGCCTACTGAAAAGCAAGTGGAAGTATGGCATGCCGCTTGTTTGCTAGCAAAGCACGAGATACCGGCCGGTGACGAAGAGAGACAGAGCCAGCTGAAGAGTCGATTCGTCGAGTTCTGGATGCTCCTCGTCTGCCAGGACACAGGCTCTCGACGCTATCGCTCACCGTTACTGAGCTTTTGTGCTATGCTGAGCATCAAACCGTCGACGCAAAGCTGGTTGGAGCTCGGCAACTTCAACAGCAACTTATCAGCCATTATGTGGGTAGTGCAGCTGCTACTCTTCTACGACAGTGCTCGTAAAGAGCGAGGCGGTCAGGGCAAGACGCTTGACCACGTCAAGCACTACTGCGAGAACTTTCTCCAGCAGACAGTCGAGACACCGATGGGAGAGATCCTCCGCTGGCGTCTACTTCTGTTCCGAGTATCGAAAGACAGTGTTGGAGAGACCACGAAGCGTTTTGGGATGAGAGCGAGCAGGTGCCAACGTACGAAGACACGGAGCTACGGGTTTGGCTCGTACCGGCTAGGCTCGCTCTCGTCTTCCTTCTTGGCCTCTTCAAACTTCTCAAACAATCCTTCGATCCACGTATTGGCCTGTTCAATGGCATTGACGGCGGACGCCTGGCTGGGCTCGGGGATCATCTGAATGGGAAAATACTGCTGCCATATACCGGTCTTGAAAAATTGCTGGCATGGCTGCTTCTCTACCCATAACTGGCCCGTCTCTTCTGGTATGCCTTCACGACGATGGCCACCTCGCTTCCGTGGGGTCTCCCACTTGTGGACGATACGGCAATGGGTGGCCATACCGCGGCGCCGCCGACATACGTAATTACACAGCTGTTCGCTACCGCCGACAATGCACCGTAATCCACCGGTGTAAACGGGTATTCCAAGGTGGTATCTGGGTACCTAACCTCGCCTGGCGTGCGTGCAACATGTGGTAAACCTGCAATAACGTCGACAATCTGCTCACGCTGCCGCTTGGATACGGTGCAATGGTTGGTTGTACTATGACCCTGAATCTGGGCCGGATTGACGGCGTATCTGCATCGCTTGCAAACAATTACACGGTACTCTGGCTGGTGTATGAACACCTTGTCAAATACATCCATGACGGTAATGAATGGCGTGGTATCTTGGGTTGCGGCTCCTCTGCTATGTCTGGATACTGGCTTCTTCTACCGGTATTTGGATAATGGACTCTTCTACCGGTACCTGGATTGTGGGCTCCTCTACCGGTGCCTATATTGTGTGCTCCTGCTGTTTACCTCCTTCACATAACGCGACACTTGTGGGATCACGAACCTTATGCGCCGGAAATTGGCAGGTATACTCCGCTATTTTTTGGAACTTCACTTTGTAACTCTTGATTTGCACCCTGTAACTATATGCTTGAATGGCGTCTAATACTGTTGCTAACTATGGCGATCAACTGACCTTATGCTACGCTACCTGCCACTTCAATTTGAGCCAAATCGGCCGATTGGAACCCATTGACATCGACCATTGACATCGACCCCCTCAAGACCCTAACCCTAAAAAAAGTTTGGTAGGGCTGCCATTGACATCGACTCGATATTCTATAGGAATTTGTGGTTAGGAGGTGAGTAAGAGAGGATACTTACTTAAGGTGAGGAGTAGGAGCATACCTAGTATATAGCCTAGTATACTTCTAGAAGGTAAGCTAATTATTATAGTAAGGTAAGAGATAGGGTAAGAGGTTTTTACTATAACAAGTAGTTTCCTTCTTAGACAATTTATAGGATAGCTTCCTATATAGGCTACTAGAGCACTAAAATAGGCGTATAAACTCTTATCTTATCTTATCTTATAACTTCCCTATAACTATTACTTATTAGAGTACCTAGTAAATAGTAAGGAGATCCTTAAAAGTCTTAGGGTAACGTACGAGCTTAGCTACGACTAGACCTAGATAAGAAAATAGAGTTTCGATTAAAATACCCGGACTTTATAGGGATACTTATACTTAATCGAAACGTTTATATTATAAGTCGGACTATAAGTAAAAGTTATACTCTTTTACAAGGTCCTAGCCGTACTTATCGATCTCTAGAGTAATATTTCATCTAACTTACTATATGCTCGAAGTACTCTAGAGCCTCGGCGGCTACTCGTACGGCCTAGATTACTTTCCCCCCTCCGAACTCCGTCTCTTCTCCGAGCTATTCGAAGTACTAGCCTACGCCTTCGAAACTCCGCTTAAAGCGCTCTTAGATCTATAAAGGCCCTTATAGGCTTTCGAATAGACTATAGTAGAGCGGAAGTACTATATTGCTACGCTTATAAGCTTAACTATCCTTCCCCTTCCCGCTCTCTACCCGTAGATAGATTAACTAAGGATTGAGATACTAATAATAAGCGCTAAATAGTTTTAGCTAAGTCCTCCCTTTCGCTTTATACCGCTACTGTACCTCCCTCCTTTCCTAGAATACTTAGTACCTCTAATAACAATTATTGAAAGAGTGATCCTATCTTTCGTTCCTAGCCCGGCATAGTGAGCATATGCTACTCATAGCACTTAAGTGCTCTCGATACCGCGCTAGCTCGCTATGTGTCTTTAGTCTGTGTTTGTCTATTGGTTCCAGACTAGTGTATTGGTCCTCTCATACGATTAGCTTTCGTGGCGCGATGGCATCTTCGTGGCTAGATTGACACACTTCACAGGGTCTATCCTCCCCTATACACCACCTGCGATGTGTATCGGCATCCAAGTATTCCGTCAATGACGTTCGATAGCACTGCTCACCACGCAGGTAGCGATGCACAGCTTGGCGTTCTCGATGTTTGCGGAGTCCAATATCGTACTGTGAGCTGCTCTCGGTGCGGCTGTTGCTCTCTGTATCATGTTGTGGAAGCCATGTCCGAGGCAAGATCACTAATGAATACGCTCGCTTGCCGTCTCGGCCAGCCAATCCAGATTCCTGTGCAACAATGACCAACGATTCCGGCTCGTTGACATTCACCACAAGACGCACGTGCGGGTAATCGAATCCCTCCGCAAGGGCAGTAGTGGCAACGATATACGGTTAGCCGGTAGCTTGAATCCATCTGGTAAGTATGTCTCGTTTCTCTACGGATGTTCCGCTTGCCGCTGTGTATGAGTCGCACAGTAGTAAGGCTGCGAGGTCATCTGCTTCATTTCGCGTGCGGACGTACAGTATGATCTTGTCGCGACTTTGGAGTGATTGCGCCAATTTGCAGGCGGGAGGTGAATACTTGCTGGTTTTCCCAGATATGGATAACGTGGGTACTCTCAGTTGCGGTCGGGAGCTGGACACGGAAAGTTGCGAATTCGTAACTGTCAATTCTCAAGGGATCATCACCACGCCAATCAATGACTGTCAAGACGGTCGAACTCTGCTTCCGCAAATGAAAAAACAACACCGAGCCACTGACACTTCCAGCGATGCTGAAGAAGCTGAGGATGACGATGGAGTTGAGGTCGAAGTAGATGCGCTAACCCTGGACGAAGACGCGGAGAGTCGTAAGATAAATCGTGGGATTACTAGGAGCGCCGATACGTTATGGGAGGAGCTTCTAACAGATTCAACCTTTCGTCGAAAGCTGTACTTTTCCCACTGCGCCCTTGCTGATACCAGGGAGCTCGGACTTCTCTGTCAAAGGTCTCCCAACGATCAACTACTTAACGCGATGAATGAGGAAGGCAACACCGGGATCCTACTAGCTGCCGCTAATGAGCACGGGCTAGACACAGTGCGGTGGCTACATGAAAATGGAGGCTCTATATCACAAGTAAACCATTATGGTAGGACACCATATATGGAGGCGGCCTTATGGGGTCGCTTAGAGACATTTCTGTACTTGACTGGACAGGAGTGTCAAGATGGTGCCCGCGATGGCAACGGAATGCGGGCGGCAGATCTTGCGTGCAACACACCACGGAACAGGAATGAAAGAATGCAGCGGTCTGGTATGATCTACCGTGAGCCTCCAGATGCCGAGCGGCGACGAGAGCAAATCACGGCACTTTGCAACCGTCTTCGACCACTCAACTTAAGACGTACCCGAACGACATCAATGATAACGCGCCGGGCCTTCTTTGACAGAAAGCCAACCGGTGAGCTTGAAATCTATCGACCTCAAGTACTCCTAGAGATACCAAGCGGACAATACGGGTCTCAACTGCAAAAGGCATTTGCTACGCTAGATCGGGGGCCGAATTATCCCTACGTGAATGCAATGAGCGGCTATTCCCATTATGGCCATGCAAATGTATTAGACAACCGAATGTGGGCGGACAAAGCAGAGCGTTTGCGTGCAATGCTTGGCCTGCCGCCGGATAGATCGTTGGCCTCTCATGTTGAGCCTCAGTTGCTAGCATACCTCCTTGACCGCCACTCAACTCATATGCTCGAGGACGCGGAAGATCGTAAACAGCTTGAGACGGTCAAGCCAGCATACCACCTTCAACCCATCATTACTGTCAGCAAACCAGACCTCTGCGGATATTGTGTCCATATGTTGGAAGCCTTCAAGGCAAGGTTCCTAGGCTTCAACGTGGAATTTCATTGCGTCGGAGACTCAGCAGCTGCGTCCCTACAGATTCGGCACTGAAACACATGAGGCTGTCGCTATACTGTACAGTATCAAGGTGTACGGCATCATCTAAGCATCTTGAGCTGGATTGCTCATAGGCGATGTACACTGAGCTACGGTGACCCCGACCAATGGGAGGCAATCAACCACTCGGCTCGGGAAGCGAAGTTCTCCCGCATTAGCGTGGACCAGCCTCGAGGTGCATCGATGCAGCAGCTCATATTGCATGTGCATGCATTCATCACCGATCGGACTGTAGTACCAACCAATTGCTCTTAACCACGTCGCATGTGTGCTGTCCCTGCCGACAGGCAGACCTCCGTGTTGCATAGGCAAGCTTATAAGGTGGTATGTCACAGCGAGGATTCCTAGCAAACCTCCTTGACCACATTTTGTCCATGACTGTTTACAAACAGGTTTGCTAACTACAAAATGGACATTCTCCCGCATCACTTCCGAGATCAAGGCAGACTGTTAGACATCATCGACGGCTTACGCTCGCAGGGACTCAACAGCTATATCTCACTCCCGCAGCTAGTAGTGTGTGGGGATCAGTCTGCGGGGAAAAGCTCCGTTCTTGAGGGTATTTCAGGAGTGGCGTTCCCGACGAAGGACAATCTTTGCACCAGATTTGCAACAGAGGTTGTACTTCGTAGAGATGCCAAGAGCACAGTTCATGTCACTATCTTACCCGATGCTACTCGACCAGAGGCAGAAAAGGAAGAGCTGCGGGCATTTCGAGCGCCGAACAGTGATCTAGCAGACCTTTCTGAACTTATCGATGTGGCAAAGGACAGAATGGGTCTCAATAGCAACGCCAAGGCCTTCAGCAGGGATATACTGAGGATCGAGCTTTCCGGTCCTGACCAGCCTCATCTGACACTTGTGGATCTTCCAGGGTTGATTCATGCCGAAAGCAAACATCAATCTACCCAGGACGTGGAGCTCGTGGCGTCGCTCGTCCGTAGTTACATCGCAAACCCTCGGTCCATCGTACTTGCAGTGGTATCAGCCAAGAACGACTATGCCAACCGAATTGTGACAAAATTGGCACGAGAGGTCGATCCCAAAGGCCTTCGAACACTTGGAATCATCACGAAGCCTGACACACTGCACGTAGGATCTGAGAGTGAAGCCGCCTACTTGGACATGGCCCGGAATGAGAACGTCCAGTTCCGGCTTGGGTGGCACGTCCTGCGCAATCGAGATTTCGATACCAAGCATTCATCTAGAGAGGAGCGTGACGAAGCGGAGAAAACGTTCTTCTCGAATGGGGTGTGGAAAACACTGCCATTACATGACTTGGGAGTTGAGTCTTTACGGCCGAGGCTCAGCAAAGTGCTTAAGGAGCAGATCATCTCCGAGCTTCCTCAATTGATAAAAGATATCGAGCTGGGCCTCACAGACTGCCGCAATGTACTCCAACATCTTGGGGATCCACGAACAACAACAAGCGAGCAGCGTCTGTACCTCATCAGAATCAGCGAGGCTTTCTCTTCTTTGCTCAATGCTGCAAGTGATGGTGTATATGATCACGACTTCTTTGGCGACGCTCGCACCGACAGCGGCTTCAAGAAGCGTCTCAGGGCCGTGGTGCAAAGCTTATTGCTAGAGTTCGCGCAGGTCATGCGGACAGATGGCCATTTCGAGGAAATATCGAGCGATGCTGAGCATAGCATTGACGGTCACACAGCTACTGCAGTGCCAGCATCTTCTCGCAGAACTGTCGGACGTTCAGCGTACATCGAGGCGGTAAGCGATTTGATTACCAGAACTAGATGTCGAGAGCTACCCGGCACATTCAATCCGATGATCATTGGCGATCTTTTCCTCACTCAAGCCCAGCCGTGGACGAATCTCGTGCACGAGTACGTGAACCAAATTATTGCTGCAGCACGGAACACGATAGAGCTTATCTTAGCTCATTCTGCAGACCTAACCACAGCTGAGAGTCTCCTACGCGAGATTATCAACCCTGCTTTCGAAGGTTGTGTGGAAAAGTTGCGTCGGAAGATCAAGGAAATCCTGCGTCCTCATCGACGCGGACATCCCATTACATACAACCATTACTTCACCGATACGATACAGAAAGCTAGGAGAGATCATTCCAAGAAGCAGCAATCGAAGATCCTGCAAGCCTTTTTCGCGAAAAGATCCCGATCTCTCGGATATAGCCCCGGGCCAGAAGAAATTGATATAGAAAAGCTTCTCGAGGCCCTAAATCCTGCGCTAGAAGGTAATATGGACCGCTTTGCTTGTTCAGAAGCAACATATTGCATGGAGGCTTACTACAAGGTAAAAGAGCCTATACCTTCATGTAGTGTAACGTCTACCCTGAAGTATCTAGAATTGACTCATTCACAGGTAGCCTTGAAGATGCTGGTGGATAACGTCGCTGGACTGGGCGTCGAGTCTTGTCTACTTGAGGGCCTGCAAAGCGCCTTCACGGCCCACACGGTAATGTGTCTGGGGGATGACGTGGTCCAGAACATTGCCACAGAACTCCAGGAGTCGGCATCAGAGCGAAGTCGTACTCAGGAGAAATTGCGTACTCTCGACAATGGGCTTCACATCTTGACCAGGTACAGGCGCTCTAAGCAGGAGGGTATGCATTGAATCCATAGTCTCGGTTCGTTATTGCATTAAGTCGACTGACAATGGTCACAGGCTGGGAGACATCCGCGGTTGATGAGTCAACAAATATCGAGCAAGTTTTCGCAGTCGACAATGATGCTATATCAATACTCAGCGACCGAACGAAGAATGTTGGTCATCAGGCTTCTCACGAGACTGCTTCATCGACGAGAACAGCTGAAGGCAATGATCCAACTTCTATTCCAGCGAATAGATGGAATGCATTCCTGCCTCCTGAGCAGCCGAGTCCCAGTAAAGCCAAGAAAAAGAGTGTGAAGAATCGTGCTGCTGTATTTGATAACGAGATTTAGAGAACCGCTCTGGATGTCAGTATAGGGAAACAAGGATAGGATTTCTCAAAGCACTCGCTCGAAATAACAAGCCACTTTTGCCACTTCACAGCACCACACTTAATTGCACACATCTCGGTCATACGCTAACTTGTCATGTCTAGATCAATGCCTGCCAATCGTACTCGTGCAACGGTTTACAGCTCAGCTGTGGCTAATCCACTCGAAGCGGCCACAACCAAGCCGACCAACCTGCATACCTGAGCTTGCACTGTTTCAGCTCATAGGAAGACTGCTCAAGAAAAAGGAGTCGAAAAGTAGCGCACGAGACAGGTTCCGAGCCGCGCGATGCATGGCATAGAGAATTTGTAGGATACAAATCCTGCCAGCCCATGTATATCAACGAGATCATAATCACAACGACTTCGCGCAGCATTGGTCGGATCACTACCTTGCGCGACCGATGCGTCCAAATGTACGCAGACACTAGACAAGCTGGATAGGAACGACCGCACCTAATGCTCTGACCTCGAGCGACTTGGCTGCCTTCTTCTCCCGCGCCGCCTGCTGCTCTCTCTCTGTCTTGAGCCGCTTCGCTGCCTTCTCCCCCTGCGCCGCCTGCTGCCGTCTTTCCACCTTGAGCTGCTTCGTTGCCTTCTTGTCACGTGCCGCCTGCTGCTCTCTCTCGGTCTTGAGCCGCTTCGCTGCCTTCTTCTCCTGCGCCGCCTGCTGCCGTCTTTCCACCTTGAGCCGCTTCGCTACCTTCTTCTCCGGCGCCGCCTGCTGCTGACTTTCCACCTCGAGCTGCTTCGTTACCTTGTTTTCATGCGCCGCCTGCTGCCGTCTTTCCACCTTGAGCCGCTTCGCTACCTTCTTCTCCTGCGCCGCCTGCTGCTGACTTTCTATCGTGAGCAGATTCGCTGCTGTCCTCCCCCACGCCGCCTGCTGTTGTCTTTTTACAAGATCTTGCTCTACC
Organism: Oleoguttula sp. CCFEE 5521; assembly: GCA_036872775.1. Classification (NCBI taxonomy): domain Eukaryota; kingdom Fungi; phylum Ascomycota; class Dothideomycetes; order Mycosphaerellales; family Teratosphaeriaceae; genus Oleoguttula; species Oleoguttula sp. CCFEE 5521. The sequence goes on along the minus strand of JAVRRP010000816.1, from coordinate 883 downwards.
GATGGACTCTCTCGCACAGTCTTAGACATGCTCTTTCTTCCACTAGTGGCAGAGGTAGCGAGAACGATTGAATCTGCCGACCCACTCTGCCTCGCATAATTTGATTCCTGTGGTATTATGAATCGCTGAGAATTGGCGCACTGGACAAAATTTCTGAATCCGTCCCTTAGAGTAATACGTTCGAGGAAGCTGAACCATCTAGAAGATTGGTTGTCAGGCCAAACCTGATAGCGGAAGCATGCGGCACCCGGAACTGTTGGATGCACATAATCGATCTGTATTGGATGTCGACCGACCTCAATGCCCATGAGTATCGGTTCCTCAATATCACGATAGTTCGAGTTTTCGCGGGTGCTGTAGACATTCGGCGGTGCATTGGTAAGCACGATTGCGTATCGATTGTGGCAAGCCTGTTGTGCAAATACCCCGGATGCACCCTTCATGTATTTGGACCACGACTTGCCAGATTTTCGAGATCTTAGACTTCCTTGGCGGTCGTCGCTATACAAAGAACCCATAGCCATAGTAAGCGTCTTCAGGTTGTTCCTACAAGCCCAATTTTTAGCAAGATCTGGTGAAATACCGGTCCAGAAGACGAGTGCATAGTCATGTTGAAGCGAAATCTCAAAAGCCCGATCTAACTGAGTCACTTCATCTTGACAAAGATATTCGGAGGCATACATAATCACTCGGCCAAAGTGCTGCGCCTGATCTCTGCGACTGGGTCGCTAGGTGAATATTCTTACAAGGACAAGTAATTGGAAGATGTCAGACTCGCGAAATGTAAAGACCTGGATAGTCTTATCAGGGTCACTGCCTAGTGGTCTAATATTCGGTACTGGATCGGGTCTCACCGTCATGAGTGATTTCTATGGTACTGCCT
>JAVRRP010000815.1:0-13694 GCA_036872775.1 Oleoguttula sp. CCFEE 5521 | reverse complement strand
CGCCCACATGTAGTGGCCAAATACAAAACGACCAAGCGATCTTCGCAGGCATCAGCGCAAGATCCATCAGCGTGCTGAACGTGCTTGTTACCACATTGCCTTGCGAGTGCTGTGCTGCCACAGCTGCGAGCGAAAGAGCGTCCTGAAGCCGTACCTCCAGACTTTGCAACCGTTGCTCGGTCACCATCGCGAGAGTTGTAGAGCGCTTCTCGTAACGTCGTACTGCCCTTTCAAGCCCCTCCAGTCGTGGCTCGTAGCGCTTCTGCAGCTGTAAGGACAGGCTGTCGATGTCGGCTTTGTGTGTCATCGCTGGTGTCGACTCGGCTAGACGAGCTTCCAGATCAGCCAATCTTGTGGTCAGAGTGGCAAGTTCTGCGGACGGGATTGCAGAGTTCGTTGCGTTGTAAGGGTCATCCAGGCCTGAGGCGGTCCGTTGCAGATGCAGAGTACGCGCCGTAAGTAGACGAGCAACCTGACGCGACGGCCATATCTCGGCAGCTAGCAGGAAGATGCACAAATTGTAGTCCGACACCAGACCTGTGGAAGGACGTGACAATTGTGCACGAATCACATGGAGGAGGTACGCTGCCACTGCCGGCATCACGAAGCTCGCAAGCAAAGCATATATCTCCTGACTCTCCAGATCTTTTTGTGCCTCGTCTCTATGTCGTGTGTGCTTGATTGGAGGCCCGTCGTTCTGCTTGGGCGACGAGTCCGACTCCGAGCCTACAGCAATATCCGCCTCGCTCTCCTCATCAATAGGAGCAAGCTCTCCTCCCTGAACCTCCCCAACGGCTTGAGCCGAGTGGTACCAGTCTCTCGGTATCCTGATGCTCCAATTCATGAACACTGCTGCCAAGCCCAGGAGAAGCACATCTGTAACAAAGGCGCTGCCATTGTTAAAGAGCAGGCCAGCTAGGGCAGGCAAGATGGCAAACGCAAGAGGCGTCGAATGCCAGTGCGTAAACTCTTCTCCACTAGCAGTCACAGGTCGACGATGTCGAGATGTGAGGTTGACGAGATCATCGAAGGAGCTCGACATATCGTCCAGGCTAGAGTACGAGATCAGAGAGCTTCGACGGCGTGAGATAGGTGGAGGGGAGCGGAGATCTTGCTGACTGGCTTTGCGCGTGGCCAAGCGCTGTCTGATCTCCGCCGTCATGCGATTCGGTTTGGTGGCTGTCTGTTCCGCCATGGCAGTCGGTGGGGGCGGCATATGCTAGCAGTGCGAGCACCTCACCGTTGCTTTGCGATGCGCAATCCCGCGGTGATCAGGGAAGCATTCCTCCTTTGCCACAGGTGGGGGCTGCCTCCGAGTTGGCAATGACTGTCGATGTGGTCGGCCTTGCTCGTGCTCCAAAGCCCGACATGACGGCACGCCTGCGCCACTATGCTGTCGGAGAGCGCGTTGTGCCAAGACCATGCACCGCCACCGCACCTCAGGTCTCCCGTCGCGTCTCAGATCTCCCCTGCACTTCGAACGTCCTTGGTTCTCCATCATCATCGCCCATCTCCGAAGGTTTGATGGTGTCCCTATCATCGCCTGCCATTTGCGCACGCCTTGCATTAAGTGCGATGCAGCTAAGGCAGAGATCTACAGTGAGCCGCAGAGTCAATGCGGGTCACCATGCTTACTGGCTGCACACCTGCACAGCATCAGGCAAATCCTCCGTTCCTGCATATTTCACCTTCTGCATCAAGCCGGCTAAGCTTCACTTCAATGTCGAATGCCGGGCTTGTGGGCTGTGCGAAGAGACTGATAGGGCAGTCTGAACGGGAATGACTTGCTTCTGTCAGGCACGGTCGTGCAGAAGTCGGTCTGGTGGACCTCTTTGTGACCGCGAGCGTGGCAAGATTTGCATCTGTCTGCGTATATGTTTAAAGTTTCCGCTCTGTCCATCAAGATAGCTGATATCTCATTTGACTTCGCTTGATACTCAAGATGCGTGCCTCTATCATTACCACCGCGTTCATCGCTGTTGAGGGTGCCCACGCTTGGGGCTCGCTCGGTCATACGACCATCGGCTACATCGCAGAGAACCTGATCGACAAGAAGGGAGAGGCTTGGGCACGCGACATTCTCAACGCCACAGGCAACTCGTCCGCCGGCTACCTTGCTGGTGTTGCCACGTGGGCCGACTCATACAGGAGCACTGCCGAGGGCAAGTTCAGCGCACCGTACCACTTCATCGACGCCGAGGATGACCCACCCATGACTTGCGACGTCGACTACGAGCGCGACTGTGGCGTTACGGGCTGTGTTGTGTCTGCCATTGCGAACTACACCCAGCGTGTTCAGCAGACGCAGGCCCTCTCGGCACAGCAAGTCAACTACGCCCTGCGCTTCCTGATCCACTTCATCGGAGATATCACCCGTGAGTCAAGGCCGTATCACCCGTAAAACTTCGTCACTAACATCTGTACAGAGCCCCTGCATGACGAGGCACTTGCCCTTGGCGGTAACACAATCCCCGTGAAGTTCAACAACAAGACAACGAATCTTCATGCTACATGGGACACATCGATTCCCGAGAAGTTCGTTGGCGGCTACAGCCTTGCTGACGCTAAGGAGTGGGCTGCCAACCTGACCATGGAAATCCAGAAAGGCAAGTACAAGAAGCAAGCGAAGTCCTGGTTCACCAAGGACTCCACGATCTCTGATCCTGTAGCCTCGGCGATGATCTGGGCACGCGACGGCAACGCGTATGTCTGCTCGGAAGTCATTCCAGATGGTGTCCCAGCGGTACAGGGCATGGAGCTCTCTGGAGCTTACTACGCCGACACCATCGACACGGTGGAGATGCAGATCGCGAAGGGTGGCTACCGTCTAGCAAACTGGCTCGATCAGCTTGCGGCGGCCTCGAAGAAGGTCCACTCGAAGAACTTTGTTCGTGCGGCTGCGCCCGAGTTCGATATTGACGCGCTGCTGCCAGCACCGAGGGAGCTGAGTCGTGCGAAGTTAGCGCGTCAAGCTGTAGGCTGGGACTGCGGCCACAAGCACTGAGGCCGATATTGCGAAAAGTTGATCAGTCACCATTCATTACAATGCAGCAACACTACACTATCACATGACATCACAGACGGTTTTCTCTTTCGAGTCGACGTTTCCGTTGTCGCCGGCACTTCACGTCAACGCAGTTGCAATATTGCAAGCCTATGTTTACGGCCGGACTCGCATAGTTTTATCAAGTTGCCTCAAGCTCATAGGCGTATGTCACGCCACAGAGTCCCTTTCACATGGCAGCAATCTCGAAACATCCCGAACATGCTCGGCACGCACCGAGGCTCGCACGTCGGCAGCCGAATCGAGTAAGAATACTAGGCGGCGAAGTTGAGATTAGGTGCGTACGTTGTGGCAGATCGCGCACTACCGTCATCGTCACCAAGGCTTGGTGCAGGGCTGAGACACTCTCCACCAAACAAAATGCTGTCTCAGATCTGAACACCGAAAATGCCGAGGCAAGTTTGACAGACGCCACTTCTCCAAAACCTTACTCCTCTTCTTTGCTCTACAGTGAAGTGCCATCTGGAGTTTACTTGTGTGAGTGCCCAATCACGGCGCTTGAAAGAATGTAGGTGCCTGGTCGGCAGTGTGATGTCGTGTCTTGAGGCCGAGATTGTGGTGTGGCTACGTTTCTGCGTGGCATGATATGAACACATACAAGGCCACGACTAGATCTCATTTCTCCATCTGTCCATCATTACAGCTATCAACAGATACCTTCACACTGATCAAGACTTGCATCGCTCAAGTTGCGAACAAACTTCTGCTCTAAGATTACACTAAGGTCATCGCCATCATGGGTGCGATCGAACGGAACCCCAAGGACTCGATGAAGTCGACGTGGCGCCACAAGGACTGGAGTACATGGAGCCATCAAGAGAAGATGATGGACGTACTCCGCGCCCATCCCACCGACATCAAGCGAGAAGTACCTGTACACGCCAAAACCGACTCGATGCCCTACGTACCACATTCGCAAGCTCACAAGTGGGTTCTCATCCACGCCTTCTGGCCCATCATCGCGCAAGAGCTTTTCACGAGGGCTACGGGCTACCGGGTGCACATCGCAGCAGCGGCTGTGCTGTACATGATCGCATTCAAAGCGAATGCCATCCACGAGATAAGCCTCCTTCGGGAGCTGGGTCACCAGTACGGTCACCTCGACGGCGACAAGCACGAGCGAGACCAGGTTCCTGACCACGCCACGACCTCAGTCTGGCGATCACTCGAGCTCACTGGCGCACTCCGACCACTCATGTGCATTGCCCTGACATACAACAAATCCGCCCTCCCCTCGGCATCGATGCCTTGGCTCTGGCTGCCCCTGGAGATCGGTCTCTACGGCATCATCCTTGACTTCTTCTTCTACTGGTACCACCGCTGCATGCACGAGTCCGACACGCTATGGCAATTCCACCGCACGCACCACCTTACGAAGCACCCCAACCCACTTCTCAGCCTGTACGCCGACGGTGTGCAAGAGGCGTTCGACATTGTCGGCATCCCTGTTCTTACCTGGGGTGCCATGCGCTTGATGGGTCTGCCAATGGGGTTCTTCGACTGGTGGGTCTGCCATGAGTATGTCGTCTTCACGGAGCTTTGGGGACACAGCGGATTGAGGGTGTGGAACACGCCTGCCACAACAGCCACGCCTTTCTTGCAGTTCTTCGACGCTGAGCTCATTACTGAGGATCATGATCTACATCATCGTCAGGGGTGGAAGTCGAGCCACAGCTACGGCAAGCAGACTAGGCTTTGGGATAGGATCTTTGGCACCACTACTAAGAGGATTGAGATGAGCGCTGACAACATTGACTGGAACGCGCCTGTTGCGTTGAGAATGTTCTGGTGAGCGTGGGTGATGAGGGGAGGTTTGCTGGTTTAGCACGTATACCATGGTCGTACGCTCTTGTATAGTACATAGATTGATAGATGCAACTGACTGTTACTCAATAATCCTTCGCTCCTGCCTCACAACAATTGCATCCCGTACCTGCTACCTCGTCGCCGTCTCCCAGGAGACTGATACTGTTCATTGCACATTGATACCGACATTTTGGTAACTCGAGGAAGTGTTCGTATGATCAAGCGTATGCATCCTGGACGCGTAAACGACCCCACGACATAAGCCAAGACCTGTGAACCTCACTCCAGCTGCTTGCGACTCCAGTGACTACCGCAACACCACATCAAACATCTTCACCCATACATTGCACTGCCCAGCTCTTTGCGCCCTGTCGCCATCGTCCATACGTTCCTCACCACTGGACTGAAACCCCCCAACATCCGCCATCATGTCGTGGTCCGGCTTCAAGAAGAATGTCGGCCGCGCGACCACCCAAGTGATGATGAAAACCGGTCACGTCGAGAAGACCAGCGACCGTGAATACGAAGTCGAAGAACGCCGCTACAGAACCCTCGAATCCGCTTCCCTCCGCCTCCAGAAAGAAGCAAAAGGCTACCTAGACTCGCTCCGCGCCATGACAGCATCGCAAATGCGCATAGCAGAGACGATCGATGCTTTCTACGGCGACAGCGGCGCGAGCGATGGCGTGAGCAGGAGCTATAAGCAGGCTGTTGAGGATCTTGATGCGGAGACTGTGAAGGCGCTGGATGGGCCGTATAGGTCAGTACCTTCAGATTTGAGGGGTTTTGCTTGGGATGATGAGAGAGGCGTGGAGGATACGGAGGAATTGAGGAAGATTGAGTGGGAGATGAATCATGGGATGCGGAAGACGTTCACTGGTGCAAGGAGGGTTGAGATTGACGAGTACGGAGAGCTCATGGACTTTATTTACAGGACGACTGTGCTAGAGCCTATCAACCGGTTTTGTGCTTACTTCCCGGACATCAATGAGTGTAAGCCAGATCAAGGGATCTCAGATACTGGCGACAACGTTGACTGACTTCGACAGGCATCAAGAAGCGCAACCACAAAATGCTAGACTACGACTCAGTCCGTGCAAGAGTCCGCAAACTCACCGAGAAGCCCGACAGAGATCCCGGCAAGCTTCCTCGCACAGAAAAGGAAGCCGAAATGGTCAGATCCCCCGACTCTTTGCGTATCTCCCCGGCCTCTGCTTTTGTCACCACCCTCCCTCGCAGAAAGAGCGTCAAGCGCCACAGCACTGCATCTTTCCTTACTGTTGACTCGGAGCTTGATCTCGCAATGCCTTCGCCGCCGAAAGCCCTCAACGGCATTCGGCAGCGTCTGGGACTTGCGCCTCCGGATGCGCTCGATGACGAGGAGCCATTGCTGGTTTCGCCGCCCCGAGGCAGGACCCAGGAGGAAGGTTCGCACAGAGCGTCCAGCCTGTTATGGCGATGCTCGACTTTGCTGTCGCCTCGCTTAGGTGCTGGTCCGAACGAGGCGATCTTCCAGCGTCACGAGAGCACAAGCCCCACTGTCCAACATCAGCAAGCCAAGCGCTCTTCAACTTCGAACATGATCCCAAGGCGAAAGGTCCCGAAAACGACGCATCCTGCTCTCTGCGACATCTCGCCGCCCGAATCGCCTTCACGCGCGAAAGCAATGCGCTTAATGGAAGTCTCCTCTGCACATTCCACCCCTCGCAAGCCTTCGGCCTCCGCCTCAACGCGCGGAGGTACGTTGGCACGTGTTTCGTCTGGCAGTATTCGCTCCTCTCCTGCTCCGTGGTTCGAACCCAGCGAGCTCGAAGACATCATGGCGCCTGTTCGTGAGGAGTTTATGCGAAAGCAAGCTGACGAGCTCAAACAGGCGAAAGCCGGGTACGAACAGCTGAATGAGCAGCTGACTACTGAGTTGCCTCAATTGATTGACTTACGGTGAGTCGATAGTACTCCCCAGCGGGTATAGCAAGGGGTGCTGATGGTAGTCTAGGGTACCTTATCTTGACCCTTCGTTTGAGGCACTAGTAAAGATTCAATTGAGGTTCTGCGCGGAAGCGTACAGTCGGATGGCACAGGTGCAACAGTATGTTCCTGACGTTCTTCTACAACTTGGTTGCCGTATCTTACACTGTCTCACAGGTACCTTGATGCATCGACACGAGACCAATATGCAAGTGGCGATCTGGACGCGAGAGTGGAGGATGTGCTGGGGCAGATACGGGAGCTGAGCATTGCTGGAACTGTATGAGGCAGGATGGGCGTCACATGATCAATGAAGGCACTGGAAGGAGCATGATCCGGGGAACCACATAATGTGTCATCAGGTGTACAGAGAGCGGTAAACACACCACGTGGCCATGCCAGCATGTCGTCCTACCAGGGACAGGTGTCTAGAAAGCTTTCACGTACCACTCTGCGATAGTTTCCGCTCGCTCAAATCACTTGATCCGTCGCTGAGCTCGGTCTCTGCTGCCACCGCCTCGACGAGTATATGCTCTTGCATCGCAAGCCAAGGCGAGAACGATTGCGCCACCGACAAGTGGATCGCCGGTCCGGAACCAGAGCTAGATGTTCATGTATCGGCCACGCTTGCTTGATTCGGGGTAGCCTAGTGTTACTGCGCCTTCGCTCGCTCAAAACAGGCCGGCAGAGAATCCACAGGCGACAGCACCGACAAGCACGAACCACACATTTCCATATGTGTTGTTCGTGTACAGTCCAGCGGAGTAGACTAGGTAGCCCACTGCACCGAGCACCAAAGTCCATGCTAAGCCGATACGATTTGCTAGCGGAGCGCCAAAGAGAGATGAAAAGCCCATGATCGCAAAGATGAGTGCGTTGGCAGCGTTCACGAGGAAAAGTTCTTGAGCACCCCCAGCACCTAACGCATTCATCGCGTTCCAAAGGCCGGGCGCCAGGAAGCCAACGCCACCGATGACGAAGGCATTGAAAAGGGTGGTGCGGTACCAGGTGCGGTGCTGTCGAGTCGGTGTTGGCTCATGCGAGGGCAGTACAAGTGTTTCTGTAATTGGGATCTTGGTAGGGACCGTGTCTGCCATCGCGGAAAATAATTGAAGGGTGCGTGAGAGACGGGAACCTCAAGTGCAGAGGAGATGAAGCGCGGTCTATCCTCCCAGCTCACTTATATAGATGGAACTGCAGGTCCTACCGTAGCATTTTGCATTCACCAAGGTGGATGTTGAACGGTCAGCACCGGGTTGCATGCTTGACGAGACTGAAGAGCCTGCACTCCCAACGCTGTCTGCATCGCCAGACACGGACAAGAAGGGAAGGTGGTCCACCTACAAAGCAGACGAGGGAGAAGGCTTTGCAGCTTGGCATGGCGTAAGAGGTTCGACTACGATGGCGTGCTCGGGTGGGCAGGGTGCTTTCCGAGAAGTCGGCGTAAGATCGTAGCTTGCGCAATGTGCGTCTGTGGAACAACGCCGGTCCTAGGCATATGTTCGCGACTGAATATCGACCACGTCCTGCCAAACATCAGACTGGCCAGGACACATGTGGAGAATTCGTGCAGCGGGGATCCCGTAAACGCGCACGCCGGCTTGACGAGGCCATCGAGCCCACACGAGACTTGGACTGTTAACTGCTGGTCGAAGGCTGGAGCGCCATTAGTGACCATTGAACGGATGAAGAGTCGATGAAGAGACGAAAGTCGAGAGCCTGGATGCTGGCATGGAATGTCATGAACGATGTCAACAAGCGAAGTCTTGACCGATGAGTGGCTTCGGGACCGGCCGCGTAGTGGGAAATCCTAATCTAATCGTACGCCCTGCAGGTCAATGTGACTCGAAGTGATTTTGAAACGCATAAAGAGTATTTCATCCAGATGACTTCGTGTACGGGAAACCAGGAGCGAGTTACATCGACCGCACTCGACTGAAAGCGTGGTCGGCAGAGACATCTTGAGAGTGCTCACGTCTTCGGGCATTCATTTCTACGATATTTCCCAATGGCTCACAGAAGTCCAACGATCAAGCGAGTCTGCTTGAGTCTGTCACAGTACCGAAGCTACTCTGCTCCAGCTGAGCGATCGATACCAGCAGCCAAACAAAAGTATGTACCCACGACCGGCACATACCCAAAAGGCTTCCTCGCGGGTAGCGCCCATGCTGGCGTGAAGGCGTCAAACACAAAGTACGATGATGTGGCCCTGATCATTTCCGAGAAGCCTTGTCCAGCTACAGCCATATTCACACGAAATCTCTTCAAGGCGGCACCTGTTACTGTGTCAAGGGACTTGCTGGAGCAGCGACGTTCAGAGGGGTTTCGAGGCGTGGTGGTCAATTCTGGCTGTGCCAATGCTGTCACTGGTATCGAAGGGCGTGAGAACGCCCGAGCTATGTCAACTGCTGCAGATGCCTGCGCAGGCGTTACAGCTGAGGATGTGCCTCAGACGCTCGTCATGAGCACTGGAGTCATTGGCCAGCAACTCCCGATCGACAAGATCACAAGTGCAATACCAAAAGCGCATGCGGCACTTGGATCTGATCACCAACACTGGATGAATGCGGCTCAGGCTATCTGCACAACTGATACCTTCCCGAAGTTGATCTCACGCACGTTCACGTTACCTTCCCATCCCGACACGACCTACAGCATAGCAGGCATGACAAAAGGCGCCGGCATGATCCATCCGAACATGGCCACTTTGCTCGCCATCGTCTGTACAGACGCAGCCATACATCCAGAGTCAATGCAAACCATTCTGCGCAAAGCGGCCGAGACCACGTTCAACAGCATCTCCGTCGACGGCGACACGAGCACAAACGACACCGTCGCCTTCTTCGCGAACGCCGCTGCAGCACCCGAAGGCGTGGAACCCCTAGTTTACCCTCAGATGTACAACGACAGGGGCCGGCAGATAACGGGACCGGACAAGCCAGCAGAGACCACCGAACCAGATCAGGTCGCCTTTCTGGCTGCGCTGACAGACTTGATGCGAGACCTCGCCAAGCTCATCGTGCGTGACGGCGAGGGCGCCACAAAATTCGTCACGATCCGCGTGCGTTCAGACTATAGTACCATGACGGCGCGGCGCGCGGCCGTCAGCATTGCCACGAGCTCGCTGGTGAAGACTGCACTGTATGGCAAGGATGCCAATTGGGGACGGATCCTGTGCGCGATCGGATATGCGCCAATGCTCATGGACTCGCCGGAGATTCCGATGCGTAACAAGCCGAGCGGTGTCAAGCCGGAGAACACTAGCGTGAGCTTTATCCCAGCAGACGGAAGCGAAGAGCTACGTTTGCTTGTGCGCGGTGAGCCGGAGAAGGTCGATGAGGCGCGTGCGAAGCAGATTCTGGAAGTGGAGGACCTGGAGATACTGGTCAACCTTGATGACAGGCCTGAGCGGACGGACAATGAGGAGCAGCGTGAAGCTGTGTTCTGGACTTGCGACTTCAGTCATGAGTATGTGACAATCAATGGGGATTACCGGACTTGATATTGCCCATACGAAGAAGTGGAACGCATCGGCAGATTACCTGAACTGTTCATAGTGGGGAACGTAAGCAAGAGATAGACATATAGCGTCAAGGAAATTGCGTCTAGCGCTTAAATGACCTCCAAATGGGAGACATAATGTCGGTTTGTGAAGCTCGAAAGGTACCAACATGACTGGGTATAGTAAGATCCCTCCAATGCAGTCCCGAATCCTGGCCCCCATTGTGTAATGAAGCAGCCACCACATCTCACGTTTTCGCGTCTGTCGATTCGATATCAATACTGGCTGACCTGACTCTCACTCAACGCACTCCTCTTCAGTGGCGGTGGTGGAGGCGGCTTCTTCGCGCGGCTCGGCGGAGGCGGCGGAGGCGGTTTCCGTCCATCTACCCAGCTCTGTCGTCTTTGATTCGAAGGCATGAAGTCAGACCCATCTGAGTGAGCCTCGCTATGCGAGTCGTCGTCGAAGATGTTGCCACCGCTGCTGCCTCCGTACTGAGACGCAGGTGCTTGAGTATTACGTAGATTCAGACGCGCAGCCGAGATGGAGACACTGTCTGCTGTGGGTACTCTCGATAGGCGAGCCATGCCGCCTGCGGGACTGACGTCTCGTGCTGAGGGGCCTTCAAAATTCGAGTTTGTCCTGCCGACGGTCGGTCGGGAAGGCATCTGCAAGTCGAAGCCAGGTAGCTCCCGGCGGGGGGAGTTCTGGCCTGATGGAAGACGCGAGCTGATTCGTGCGGGCGCTTCGATGACTGGCTCTTCGCTTATACGCGGAAAGCCACCGGCGGTGAACGATGACGCTGTGTTAGAGCGAGATCGAGTTCCGCGGCGCGCAAGGCCGTTGACTGGAGAAGTTGTGTCGGAGCGTGATGGCGCGGTAGCACTAAGATGAACGTCAGCACTGGGGTACTGGATTACTCCTCAGAGCAAGACCACATACGCTGGCCATTCCCTCTTCACCTGTAACAACACCTCCCGACATCGATCGTAGTACGTCAATTCCGCTTCCAGAAAGCTGGACAAATCCGCAATACTGTCCGCCTCAGCCTCCTTGATGTCCAACATTCGCCTATACACATCCTCACTACTCTCCTCGTACTTTGCCTTCTGACTCCGCAGCTCCTCTTCGGCTCTAAAGTCCTCCTTCTTCATCTTCTGCACATTGCGCTGCGCGGTATCATACGCGAGTCGCCGGCTTTCCAGCTTCGCCTTGGCTTTTTGATACTCCTTCATCTGGATCTGCGACCGCTCTACGGACTCCAGCCAGCTCGAAGTCGCGTTCGCAACGTACGTTTCCTGCACACGCGCTAGTCGTTCATTCGCTCGTCCGAGCTGGCCTAAGCATTGGCCGAATTCTGAGTCCGGCTCAAAGTCGTCGCCATGGCTGGCGAGTGTGTTGCCGAAGTAGCCGATGGGTAGCTGTTTCTCCTTGCCTTCGCCCTGGTCGCGACGGGATAGAGACTTGATGTAGGCGTTCGAGCATTGGCCTAGTCGGTCCATCCCTAATCTATTCTCAGCGATGGGTCTCACACGTTCCAAAGACAAATTACACACCATCGTTCCGCAGCGTCATCTCCGTCTCCAACGACCTGAATTCATCGCCCAGATCCGTCTTGCTGCCATCCGCACCCAGACGTTCTCGTCCCCATTGCTTGAAGCGGTCGAATTTCTTGTTTACGTTCATGTCGGCGTCACAATCTGAGACAGGTGCCAATCACTGACTCTTAGCTTCGTCGCTACAATGAAATAGACATGTCCAAACGAATGTGGTATTGCGGTAATGGCAGAAGCGTTGAGTAGAATAAGTTGCACTCCATTGAATGTGGTCTGGCTCGACCCCGGACTTTGAACCCCTCGCGGACAGGGATCATTGTGAAACGCCACAACGCTCACGTCAGGGTCAAGCGCTGCGTTTCATGTTCGGTTGTTCCACCTCACGACATCGATATTCTTTGGTCATGTCTGGATATAGATTACGGCAGAGATTCGGAGATATATTGGCGCTGACAACGACTGCGGTGCGGTCTCGTATGGACGCTGTTGCATTGCCGAGAGCCCTCAAGTTACTCTTCTCCCTCAGGACATTGATCCCATGAACGATGCGAGTCTGCGAGGGAGCTGCCTTGCTCTCTACGGTCAGATGTACAGCACTTACCAATCCAGTGCAAGTAGCCCGAACGCCTGCTTGATCACCCGGCGCACGCAGGCTCCATTCTCTACTTCGTTGCCTTCACCTCCTTGTCACAGTACGCTTGTGCACCCCATTTGGACACTCGACCGCAGCGAAGCTTGACCCCGGACCGATGCTCCAGCTTCTTGGTTTTGCGCTGGGACGAAGTAATGCACCAAGCTTTGGCCTTGCGCAGCCTGTTGGTCACCTTCGCAGCAGAGCGCACATCCTGGAAGCCGTGCCCGTCCCGGCGACCAGCGAGCTCAAGATTGACAGCAGTCTTCTTGTCCATGGCGTCCACTGGCATTTCGTCGTCGCTTTCACAATTGATCTTTTGTTGCTGCCCGATAGCGCTAGAGGTAGGCGGGGATGGCTTAGACGATGCTCTACCAGATGAACTGTCTGATGGCCATGTGGGATCGCTCTGTGTCAGGCTTGATGGCGGTAATCGGCAAGTATGCGGACTATGAGAGCAGCTGATCTGTGGAGGATTGCAACACTGACAGATGCCGGTCCAGCTGCATTCGGGACAAAGTTGTCGGATTTGCAGGACGAGCATGAGTGGACGTGGATGCTGTACTGCGACAGCGCCGAATTTATGCTTTTCTCTGGACAAGTGAGAGACACTTGCCAGGTCGACTTGTGAGTCGGTGAACTGCATCTTCTGGAAGGTCCTCTGGAAGCGTGGAGGTGCTGCGCGAGTCCCACTGTTCATGCCGCGGTGACTACGAAAACTCCCGATGAGATGCATGACAACCTGATGCCTGACGGGAGCAGCTCGAAAACATAGTCTCTAGCTGTGCAGCATGTGTTCCTTCATATTTGCTACAATATCTTTCCTGCACCCCACCACAAGACTCAAGTGCGCCTCGTCCGTGACGATCAGTCTCGCAGACCCACCGATAGCCTCGCGCATGGCCCTGCCGACCGCCGGACTCATACTTGCATCCCTGTTCCCATACCACAGCGTGATCGGCAAAGTAGCTTTGATATCTCCCACGGAAAACCCAGGATCGCTTGTGCAGATGACTTCCCTTTCAGTCATATGATCCTGAATATCATGCTTACACACCTCTCGCAACGACTCGTAGACGCAGGCAAGAAAGTGAACGTCTCGCATGAGTGCCATGTCCTTCGCGTCGGGACCGATGTAGGGGACGTACCATGCCTTAGAGCGAGTCT
>JAVRRP010000814.1:0-13699 GCA_036872775.1 Oleoguttula sp. CCFEE 5521 | reverse complement strand
CAGTCGATGTACTTGCTTTGACCGAACGGTGCAACTTTGTCCAGTCCGTCTCGCCACGATAGCGGCAACCACTGTGACTCGCCCTGCAGCGAGCAGATATGGCTCATGACTGTAGTACCTTGCGACACCCAGCCACCATGCAGGCAGGCCCACAGTATCAGCTCCAGCCAAATCTCCGGTTTGATGCCCTCACCTTGAAGCTTCGAGAACAGTCCATGCTTGAGCAGTCTTGAGCCACTGGCGGGCTGGCTAGTGGAGGGTTTCAAGGTAGTCGTTGCCTGGGCGTGCCAAGCAGCGTCCGAGAGGGCAGTCATGATCTTCGATGAGAGTAGATGTAGAGTTGGTGGCTGCTGTATGGCATCGGGAGAATCCGAAGGCGTGTATGAGTATGTGCTGGCTGGCATGAAGCCGTGATGATGGACCAGGGCTATCATCTCGAGCACCTCGGGCTTCATGGCGCCTCCCGCAATGTTGTGATCTATCGAGCACCTGACCGTCAAGCTTCCCAGGGCCCGCCAGATGAGGCCGAGCGTGTCATGCGCAAGCCGCTCGCCCTGGCTCAGATCCTCAGTGGCGTATGTCGCTGTGGCATCATCGAGATTTCGTCCGCCTGCACCTGTCAATTCGAGATGCGCTTCCACAGTTGCGCCTTCTGTCACGGGCTTTGAGTAGATAGGCTCGGCTGTGAGCTCGTCAAGCGAACCCTTCCTTTGCCACTTTTGCACAGTGGTTGACAGCCGCTCTGCGTGCACATCCTCTACTCGCAGACCCTCCAGCAAGACCTTGACTAGCCACACGACCAATCGCCATCTTCCCTGATCCACAGCGAAGACGTACAGCAGGTCGGAAGTCAATCGAATATCGGAAGGAAGATGCGTGGCTGAGACATGAGCTTCCAGGAGCTTCTCGGCTATGAGCAAAGCATCTGGCTGATATGCGTTAACGCCTGGACCAGCTTGGGTTCCGATGCGATACTGGGGTGGCAACAGCGGATTCAGTGTCTCCGTCCATCTCGATATGTACACGTCCCGTGCTAAGAAATCCCTGTCATCGTGCCGCTGGGGGAACGATCCTCGATTTCGTGTGCTCTTGCCAGTATAGTTTGTCCGAGGTCTTGAGCCAACTTTCACCAACGAAACAGATGTTGCAAGAACGGAGGTTTGCCATGTCAGTGGATGCTGGCAGATGAAGGCAAACTTGCTGGAGCTGGTGCGAGATACGTTGTGTGATCCCCGACGCAGGGTCCGCTGTAGCATTAGTATTGGCGACGGAAATGAAAAAGGATTATGGTCGGTATTGCAAAAGCGATGAATCAAGATGCAATGTTGCTTCATGGTGGTGACGTTCATGTTCAGAGTTAGGCTTGGCGGTTTTCCGGCGCGTCAAACGCGTGAACAAGAAGGTCGTTGCCTACATGGCCGTATGCAACTCCATTTGCATCTAGATACAGATTCACAACACCTCCACTCACAGTCTTTAAGACTACGAATGTCTGTGCCAGGCGAAGAAGGTGTCATCGTCATCCACCACAGTCGGACTAAGCACTCACGTTGAACACGCATCGCCTTCGTTCATTCAACAGCTCAACATGTCGTACAGAGTCGGTAAGTATGCTGTGGACGACGCCTTGTCAGAAATGACGACTCGCTGACACTCACGCAGAGGTCTCGTCGACCAACCGCGCAGGATGCAGCGCAACGGAGTGCAAGAAAGAGGCCGTAAAGATCGAGAAGGGCGAGTTGAGGCAAGGTGTAATGGTCCCTTTCAAAGACACTCAGTCATGGAAGTGGCGTCACTGGTAACGACTCCAATTCGTCTGCACGAGACCACTATTACTGACTGCCTACTTACAGGGGCTGTATGACGCCCACGGTCGTGCACAACTGGACTGATGTCCACGGCAACGACATGGAGCTTGTTGACGGCTACGACGAACTACCCGAGCATGCGCAGGAGATCGTCAGGCGCACGTTCGAGGAGGGCCATGTGCCCGACGACATGTGGAATGGAGTGAGTAGTCTGGAGAAGCGGGCAGATGGCATTTCTGACCTCACTTTCGCAGGATGAGGATCTCAACCGCTACAATCCTGCCGCCCCGAAACAAGGAATGCATCACAAGGTCTCCAAGGCGAAGAAGAAGCAGGATGTAAGTGATCACGTCTTCGCTACCGCTCGATGCATCGACTGACTATCTGCCTAGGACGACGACGAAAATGAGCCCGCGTCTCCCGTCAAGAAGAAGCCAGCCAAGGGGAAGAAACGCAAAGCCGACGATGATGACGAAGACGACGACGTCGCCGAAGGGAAGCCCAAAAAGGCTGCTGCAAAGAAAGGCAAGAAAGCCGCTGCCGCCACCGAGGACGCCGAGGAAGAGGAGGCGAAGCCCGCTCCGAAGAAGCGTGCGAAGAAGGCCGCTGCGCCTGCCGCAGAGGACGAGGAAGACGTCAAGCCTGCACCAAAGTCCAAAGGCCGCCCAAAGAAGTCTGCTGTCCCCCAACTCGATGGTGCTGACGAGAACGAGGACGAGGAAGCCAAGCCCCCTCCTAAGAAGCGTGCGAGGAAGGCTGCTGCTCCTAATGGCGACGCTGTTGGCGAAGACGCTGGCGACGCTGCCGCGGAGAAGAAGCCAGCTGCGAAGAAAGCTGGCAAGAAAGCCGCTACTACCACCGACGAAGCCGGGCCCGCGAAGACCACTAGAAAGGGTCGCAGCGCGAAGGTGAAGGCCGAGGTCGCTGACGAGGATGAGCCTGAAGCGGAGGAGGAAGTCGCCAAGCCGGCGGCAGTCAAGAAGTCTCGCGTCAAGAAGGAGGTCGCGTCTACCTCTGACCCAGTCGCTGATGAGGGCGAGGCTGCCGAGGAGGCGCCGAAGAAGAAGGGTAGGGGGAGGCCGAAGAAGGCATCTGCTTGAGCTTACTGTCTCGGTCTGAAGCCAAGCCGGCGGCAGAGCTATCATGGCGAGCGTGATGACGGACGTGTATAAACAGTCTGAGGAGCGTACAGCGAATGTCAATGTTCAGGTTGCTTCAGTCGAAGTGTAAGATGAGACCGTCAGCGTTGCGGACGGTGATGAAGATATAGTATAGCTAGATACCCAAGAAACGTCCGAGTTCGTCGTCGACCCAGTCCCACCGAAAGTGTAACACGCCCGACGGATACAATACAGCACTCAGCCGTCAATTCCGACAACATCCACCGCCCTAATACGATCCTGGTAATATGGGATGCCACGACTCGACAGCTTCTCGATCTCCTTCTTGCCCAGCACAACACTGCGCCAGTTCTCATGTATCTCGATCTCGCTCCTGTGATGCACTGTCAGTACGCACGTCCCTTCGAACATCAAGGCGATCAGGATAACTCACAACACTAACTCAACCTTCATATTCCTAGCCTTGAACCTCAGATCTTCCGCAGTCCTGCGGCCCAGTATATTGTCATCCTCCCTGTCCCTGGCTTTCAGCGCCGCCCAGCTGATTCCATCTCCGTCATTCGTCTCAATCAAGCTCAAGAGCTGCTGCGTCTCCTCTGGTCCCCACGGCTGACGGACGCGCGACTGCTGCGTGTGGCCGACGTTCAGACGTGTCATCTTCGCGAGTACTCGGGCGTTCTCGTATTGTTCGTAGGGAGTGGGCTGAGGCGGGGTGCCAGCGTCGGGGTCTGGGCGCTGGATTGGCTCGATCGGGATGGCAGAGCCGGGGTTCTTGCGCTGTCGCTTGGGAGCGCGCAGCTCGTTGGGTCGAGGACGTTGCGGAGATGGTCCGGCAGGTCGAGCGGATGCGGAGGGTCGTGGCTGGTGTTGCAGACGACGAGCTTGAGCTCGCCGCGCATCGGCTGCGGCAGTGTCGATGTTTCCTTGTGTAAAGCCCTCGTCTTGAGTAGGGTCCCATGATTCGTCGGAAGGACCTTCTTCACGTGGACGCTTGCCTGGGCTGTAGCGACGAAGTGCGGGATCGATGTTCGAGGACGAGACAGGGATGGGTTGCTGTTGTGACGCCTGCGAAGGTTGTGGGTCTGTCCACTGTTCGCGCGTTGCACCAGCTTGCGGATCGAGGAAGGATCGTGCTCTGTTGCCGCTGACATTGCGTGCTCTGGCCTTGTCCTGAACAGCAGATAGCTGAGCAATCATACGCGCGTTCGAAGGCGAGTTCACGGCCGGCTCATCCTCAAGAACGTGGTAGTCGTCCTGTCCAGCCGCATTTGGAGCCTGCTGTCCAGGCTGCGACACTACGACCATGGGCGCAGTAGGCGCGGGTGCTTGGGCCGGCGCTGTCTGACGACTCGCTGCTAAGTACGCGGCTTTCGCAGCCTTGATGTCGGATATGTTTGCAGTCTTCTTTGGCGTTGTGCCCGCTCCAATGCTGGTCCTGAGCGATCTCAGCTGCGACAGCTCACTCTTCTCTTGCAGCATAGCTTGGAGGGAGGTAGTCAGTGACTTCACGCCTCCCAATGCTGCGATCTGTCCCTCCAACTGAAGCCTGCGTGTGATGTAGTAATCCTCAGCGGCAGTGATCAAGTCAGACCACGGAAACTGTGCGCGCAGCACCTGGATGGCGACAGCTGGCTCTTCGCTATGGAACGGCTTCTTAAGCTCATTCACTAGCTGTGCCACCCGATCAAGTGCCTCGTCGACATGCTGGGCTGGCAGCTGGTCCATGTTGAGGTCAAGCTCGTGGCGATAGTTCTGCGTTCCTTCATCATCCACTTCATAGAACGTGCTAGTAGCAACGCCTTGAGGATCGTAGTTTGGGTCTTCAGCGAAGCTCGCAGCGTTCTGAATAGCCAGCTGTGCTGAGAGTGCAAGAGACAGGTCAAATGCCTCGTTGCTCCATTCGTTGCCAGCGATTGCGCGAGGAAACCACATTTCGGCAGTCTCGAGAGCTTTGAGCTCGTCAATAGTCGGGTGAAGAGGATCTTGTACCTCTACGATGACTGCGTGCAGCAGGCGGGCGAGATTGGCCTTCTCGATAATCGCATCCGGGCGTGCAGCGTCATCTGCAACGTCCTCGACCGTGTTGACTGCGTACAGCGCGCGCAAGACAATATCAGGTCGAATGTAGACCTGCTCTGGCGACGCATAGTACTCCTTCTGAGCAGCAAAGTCGCGGCTATGCCTTTGGAATGCCTTTTGTGCTCTCGTACCGGCAGTTGCAATGTCTTTCCAAACGATACGGCGAACATCGGGTTCAGCGCTCATAAGATCGTCCAAGACCTTGCCACTGATGGTGTCAAGGTCCTCGAGCGCATCAACGATGTTGTCAAGATCCAATTGGGCGACTTCCTCGGCCGAGAAAGTCGTCTTCGCCGTCGTGCCAGAGTAGCCTGACAGTCTGAGGTCGAGGAAGCCATCCTCATCGGCAGGTGCGGAACCGTCTTCATCGCCCTCGTACTCTTTCGCGAGCACATCATCCGCATCGTCCCCTTCGTCGTCTTCTTCGTCCACGGCAGGCAGATCTAACAAAACATTGTATCAGCGTGCTGGACAGTGAGGGTTTTACCCTACACAAGAGGGTTGGAACCCTAACCACATACCTTCGACGACCACAGCTTGTGCCTTCCGACTACGCTTAGATGCACCAGCTGCGCTCACGTCGGCCTCGACGCTAGGCTGCCTGGCCGTGCGGTTCGACCTACGGGGTGTCGCGGGTTCTACGTCGCGACTGTGGCTGCGCGTGCCGCGCGTTGGTGCAGTCGCTGCTGGCTTTGCAGAGTCGGCATGCTGGCGTGGAGGTGTGCGGGCTGTTGACGAGATCTTCGCCATGTTGATGAGGCGAAACGATCGACTCAGGGTTGATTGACAGTGGTGGAGTCGTATGTGGTAAAGGGGCATCGCCGGTCTTGTTGACAAGATGGTACCGGCTAGCTATTTGCGGCTAGCGCCATCCATGCCGTGAACAAGCGACCGCTCACTTCTCGCTCCAACATCTTTGGCAAACACCACACACCTGTGGCCAAGCCTGAAGGCACAGCGCGCGTACTTCTCCATGCTCGCTCGATATGGGTCGCTGCCCAGTGGTAGATCTGCAGTCGCAGTGTCAACAAAGCTTGCCTTGCGCACTGTCCCGGTACACAGCAATACTGACGCTCATGGCTCAATACCAAGCTCTGACCGTCTCTCTTCTGGACCTCAGGCATAGCAGCGTAAGTACCATCTAGACTGTAGTAGCATACGCGTCCTGTACTCGTTTACTCGTTGTCTCCTTTGGCTGTGTATGCTTGCTCAGCATGATCGGCGAGGTACGAGCGCTTGGTGGCGTTTCATGCATCGGCCGCAGTGCTACAGGGACGACTTTCAGGGCTTCGAGCTGTATCACAACGACAGGCCCAATGGCTGTAGCAGTACTTCGGCATAGCGTTGCGAACGCGAGTAGAGACACTCGCTTGTGGGATCCTCCACCAGGATGCTCAGGGCAGCTCCGTACCTGACTCCGTCACTCGGCGTCGTTGGTAAGTCACCATAGGATATGGCTACCCTTTCATAAAACGGTCCCACTGCTCCGAGACGATGTCAACATCTCTACACTACTTTCCGTACCCCGAGCATCGCAAGGTCATCTCAGGTGGAACTTTCAGCGCGTACAGCAATTCTCCACCAACCAATGTACACGATGTGGCTCACGACTGTCGCCAACATCGCTTTCCTATCCCTTGCCAGCGGAGTCTCCACTGGGAAGTTCAACCATTCCCCAATTGAGTGGACGGACTGTATCAATGCCTCCGTCCCGCTCAAATGCGGCACCCTATCCGTACCCATTGATTGGCACGACCCTCGCAGCAACCACTTCGACTTGTTCATCACGAATATTTCTGCCCGCAATGCAAGCAGTAGAATCGGCAACCTGTTCTACAACCCTGGCGGTCCAGGCGACGCTCCAAGCAGCGATCTTGTCCCCGGCGGGGGCATGTACGAGTGGCTGATACGTAGCGAAAGCACCGAGTACTTTGACCTGATTGCTATCGATACCAGAGGTGCGGGCAAATCAATCCTGTGCAATGTGATCCCACTGTTTGGGGTATGGAGGTCTCCGAAGTCCCAACCACCAAGGACGAGTACGACCTCATGGTCTCCCACTGGCGTGAAGTTGGCGCAAGCTGTCAAAAGCTCATCGGATCATTCCTCGGGTACGTCGACACCGACAGCTCGGCCAGGGACTTTGGAGCCGTCCGGCTGGCCCTAGACAACGAGCCGATGAACTTCCTTGGCTTCTCCCATGGCACACAATTGGGCTCGCAGTACGCAGAGCTCTACCCGCACAACATCCGTGCCATGGTCCTAGACGCCAACCTCGACCACAGCCAAACAAGTCCGATCTACGCCTGGGAGACCGAAAGCCAGGGCTATGAAAACACACTCCTGCAGTTCTTCGCCTGGTGTAAGGACACACCTGCCTGCGCACTGCACAACGAGACAGAAATCCCCTCGTACTTCGACCGCCTAGTCGACAGCGCCAACGTCCACCCCATAACATCCTCCAGCGCCGCCTGCCTAGCCGCAGCCTGCCCTCCAGTGACCGCAACTAACATAATGGGCCTGAACACGCAGTCCCTGCTCGTGCTGCCGAACGGCGAGTTCGGCTCCCCCGGCTGGGTCGGCCTCGCAGAAGCCCTGAAGAATGCCACGACAAATGGCAATGTAGACTTATTCGTGCAGCTGCCGCCCACAGCAACGACCAACGACATCTTCTCCTACGTCGCGATCATCTGCGCCGCCTGGCCCTTCGCAGAACCCAACGAGTCGTACACCCAACACCTAAACCGCCTACACATGGCTCGAACCCTCTCCCCGCACACCCGCGGTGCAGGTGA
The DNA here is from genome assembly GCA_036872775.1 of Oleoguttula sp. CCFEE 5521. Taxonomy (NCBI): domain Eukaryota; kingdom Fungi; phylum Ascomycota; class Dothideomycetes; order Mycosphaerellales; family Teratosphaeriaceae; genus Oleoguttula; species Oleoguttula sp. CCFEE 5521. The sequence goes on along the minus strand of JAVRRP010000814.1, from coordinate 5,896 downwards.
ATTCTGTTTCCTACACACGGCGTGCCAGAGCTGGCCAGTGCCGACTCGGAATCCACCGCACGAGATCACGACTTCCAAAACCCTTTCAAATCAGCTGAAGACGCCTATCCTGATGGTCAATACGCTGCATGATCCCGAGACGAGTGTTGCCTGGGCGGTGGATCTGCAGCGGCAGTTTGGGGATAAGAACGCGGTGTTGTTGACGAGGAATGGGTCGGGACATACGAGTTATACGCAGCCCGGGGCGGTGAGTGATGCGATTGATGAGTATTTGGTGGGGTTGAAGGTGCCGGAGGGGGGGACGGTGTTGAGGAATGAGGGGATCTGAGCGGATCCCTGGGCTTGGATGGGAGGTCGGATGTCCAAGCTGCTCGAGGAGCCAGATAGATATGGCACAGCTCGCAGAATCTTAGTGCTACTCTACGCACGACAATTGCTCCAACTTACTGCACGTGTCCAGATCGAACGCGCTGACAATCTACCCCGAAGCTTTGCTTGTGAGACTTGCTTTTCGCGCAACAAAGCGCTGTCTATCTGTACACTCGTGAAACGTCCCAAATTACCTAGAACCGTTCAATGCTAATATTTGAAAGCCACCGTGATCGCTGCCTTCAGTCCTTGCCGGCCTTACCTCAAGTGCTATGCAACAAATCACCACCACCACATCGCAGCTTCGGGTTCCTGGCTTGCGGATGTACCACGGACAGATATACGAGTCTTGCTGTTCCACCGTCCCTGGGAGACACCTAAATCCCGTAGCCACAGCCCCTGCACGCCGTCGCTTAGCTTCACCCTTCAACCCAAGCCTCATACAAATACAACACGCCGAATACCAGGAATGCACCCGCGCCTCCGATAGTGACTGCAATGGTCATTAGCTTATATCTCAGAACCCAGACGCGCAACAGGAGAAGCACTTACCGACCCTCATGCTGACCTTGCCCGCCAGTGCTCTCCCACCAAGCACAGCAAGACCCGTACAACACGCATGTCCCGCCACAGCGCCAAGCGTGACCCACCAGTAGTCCTGCCCAGCTGCCATGGCAATCGTAGCAATCTGACTTCGGTCTCCCCACTCTCCCAGGAACGTCATGACGAACGTCTGCACCCACACGGGACTCAGCACCAGTCCCAGCAGGTTCGCCAGTCCTGACAACGACTGCGGTTTCCGTGCAGGCGAGGGCGATCGAGATGTGCGGCCTGATTCGAGAGCGTAGGGATCAGATTTTTTGGAGTCGCGGAGGAGGGTGTGTTCTTTTTCTTCGAGCTCGGCTTCGACTTCTTGCATTTCTTCGGCTACGCCGGCTTCTTTGGACATTTCTAGGCCTTCGCGTAGCATTTTGATGCCGAAGATAATGAATAGGATTGCTGCCGCAAGAGTTGTGAGACGCTTGGGAAGCAACGTTGGTGCAATGTGTCCCAGCACTGCAGACAGCACGGTCATAGTCACCAATGCCGATATGGCAGCCGTATACACGACTAGTCTCGGATGTCGCATAGCCATCAGCGCTGCTACGAGGAACGTCTTGTCGCCAATCTCGGTGAAGATGATCATTGTGAAGGACACGACAAAGGAGTGAAACCATTCCTCGAAACTCGCTGCATGCTCTGGTGTTCCTGGCGCGCCTGGTGTCGATGAGGAAGGAGTCTTGGGCTTCGTGACACCTTCGGTGTAAGGCATGGTGTCCTTTAGCCAGGTAGAGCGATCAGTCGTCGGTGGATCGGAGGTAACTTTCTTCGGTTGCGTCGCGAGCTTAGGCTCCGGGTGAGGAATGTCGTGAGGCTTGTCCGGGAGGTCCGTAGGCTTCTGCATGCCTACGCCTCCAGCGCCGTACTCTCCGCCCTTCTTCGGGGATTCGACCTGCTTCCCACTCTTCTCCGCCTCCTTCCCTTCACTCTTCGTTAACTTTGACGACTTGCCCTCGCCCTTGTCAGTCTTACCAGACATCCTCTCGACCTCACTATGCGGTAGTGGAGGTGCTTCCTGGGGTCCAGTGGGTTTGTTCTCGGCGTTCACACCCTTCGCCAGCCGCGCCTTCTCCTTTTCGCTCACGCCGCCCTCCGTGCCGGTCGTGCCTTTCTTCGGTATAGGCCGAGTGTCATCGTTCATCACTCCGTCAATCTTTTCGGGAATGTCTTCCAGCTTCCAGCCATCTTCACTACTCGCGCCGCCTTCTAGCTTCTCCAGCGAAGTTGGCAAAGCCTTTGCCGTCGCGGTCGCTGTCTTCGTCCCTGTCACAGTTGACGTTTGCTCCGGCGTCGTGTCCACGAATGGTCCAGCATGAGGTTTGCCATCTAGTCCATCTACTGGGGCGTCCTCAGTGCCAACGTAATGCCGCGTCTTCTGTGCTGCGCGCGCCGTCCGAGTGAAGTCCGCGTCTAGATCGAACGCATTCGTAGCCTTCTGCGCCTTCCCTTGCCGGTCTATAGGCGCTCCCTTGGGAGCGTTGAGGGCGAGGATCTCATCGTTGGACAGGGAGTCGGCTGCGGAGACGAAGCAAGGCGATGAGAGGAGAAGTAGCAGTGGTATTGGCTTGTAGTATCGCATGGCGGCGTATGTCCAGGGTGTGTCCAAGTAGCAGAGGTGCTTTGCTCACAAGCAATTTCGAGGACCTCCTCATGCACGAAAGGAGAAGCTGATGGCCGTTGCTGACACTGCGATTGGCTGCGCCCAAGACTCCAGCCAATTGGATTCCCAGAACCGAAGGTGATGTAAGCTGGAATGGCGATCACGTGGCTTGGGACGGAAGACTGGATGAAGTGAGTTGCGCAGAAGAGAAGGGCGTGGTGTCACGATTTAGCATCAAGTCGACGTTACCGCCCCCAAGTGCCAGGGATGCGGAACGAAAATGGCCATGGTCGCGCCAACACGCGGCAGCGGCGCCAACAGGTCTGGGGTAGACGCGGGAGATTCGAGCCGAGGCGATCTCGGAGCATTAAATTTATTGATAGAAACGCAGCTGTATGGAGAACTCATCAAGCATAGAGTCTACGGATATACTGCTGTACTCGAGATCACCGCGGTAATTACATCGAAGCAGAGTCGCGAGAGACTTAGACAAGCTACTTTATGGTGACATGTGCGTTGGTGTTCAGAACGAGGACCGCTCGACATTGTTCTCAGACTTCTCATGACGCAGTATCGAGGAAACGATATCCCCCCCACTACCTCAAGTCAAGACTCTGGAGACCTAAGATTGTCCTGTTTCCTTGACCATTTACGGACGACCTGAGCGGCTGCCATGTCGGGGACAGACGAGTAGCCGTACACATGCCAACGAAAGGTGTCTATGCCTGTCGTTGTTAATGTGCCTAATCTAACAGGTGGCGCGAAGTGTGGCAGGAAAAGGAATAACCCGAGACAGACTATACGGAAGGCGACGTCTCACACGAGCGCAGTGGACGAGCAATCGCTTCTTGAGTCGTCCCAGCAGTAGCCGCGCTCACCTTGTAGAGTTTTGTCATAGAGATGTACAGTCCCCTCGTTCAGACGAATGCGTATATTCGCACATCTCTGCACGAGCTGGCCGACGCGCTTAAAGGTGTACCGGTACGGACGAAGAACCCATTACTCTTGCACACCTTCAATGAGACAGACTGCTTGCGTGGTGCGCAATGCGGCCATTCATACCACCGGCGAAGGCGCTTCATTAGGCCAGGCCGACGAGCCTCGCTTCAGCAGCTCGTGTAGACCTCTCGGCGGTAGCGATTCAACGGCCTCACTGCAAGGGAGACTCGATGGGGACAAGGGCAGCAAGATGGCCATGTGACAGAGCGCTCGCCAGGAGTAGCTATCATGCAGCGCATTGTGCCCTCGGCGCAGCGTAATGCCATCGATGCATTCACTGCGGCAATTGTGTGCCGAGCTATCGTCCGAGGCGCGTTATGCCGAGTCCAAGGGGTTGCACAAGGAATGGTAAAGGAGCTGCAATGAGGTCAATACGTTCTGGTGTCTAGCTCTTCAAAGCCTCTTCTGCAGCCTTCCGCAGAAGCTGTTACCAGCTACGAGGCTGATCTCGAGGTGAGCGCTGTAGTGCTGTCGCGTGCTTTGATCATGCGCTCCGTCGTGTCGGTCCATCAGGAGCGCAGTCCGATGCACAATACTGTGCAATTCCGGCGAAGTACCTCAACCTCGACCGGTATCCGTCAGTCATACCCTTCTCATGCATGATCTCAGGACAAAGCCGTCTTGCTCAGCGTTCCAGATCTCCAGGCCAAGGTGATCAACATTCATATTTGGAGCGCACGTCCGTTGAACTTGCGCGTCGCAACGTAACGGCATCGTTGGAATCGGCGTCAGATTGCTTGCTCATATCTTGCCGAAAGTCAACAGATCTGCAGCCTGCTTTGTAAAAGTCCTCATCGTCGATCTTGCGTCACCATGCAGGGAAGGTTTGGAAGGAGGTCTGCCAAAATCCGAAATGTCCGATTGAGCAGAAACGGTGCTGCTGCGGACTTATCGATACGATGAGTGATAGATTTAGGGGGTTGATGTCATGGTAACGTTTTGCGACATCAGATCATTGGAAATGATGTTGAAGGAGTTGATGATCTGTCGTGGTGACGAGGTTGTCTCGAATGCATCGTCGCAGTAGCCAGCGCACAGTGATGAGCGCGGCGTACGAGCCAGTGCGAGCTGATGCAACAGGCTCACCATGGCTATCTGTACCATGGCTTTGACCGTGTCCGAGAAGCAGGACGGGGTGGTTCTATCTTATGTCCGTTGACAGCGGCGTATGCGAGTTCGCGACTGCGCTAGACCTGATCGAGGCACCTGGGTCGCTGAGGCCTCATTCAAGAGCAAGGTACGCGAAGTCTGCGACTCACCTCACCAAGCAGGTGAATGATCATAGAAGTGAGGACCATCAGCTGCTCCTGTGCGAAGGACCGTTCTTACTGCTCGGCTCGCCGAAGAGAGCGCGACCTTGAACCAGACTCGATCGTGAATCATACATGGACACGGATCTTAGAAATCACCGGGCCGCGTACGAAGAAGCATAGAAACGAACACCGATCTCCGCAACGAGTCAACAAGCGGAGCAAAAATGCATTCACCGCAAAGTGCAGTGAGTCATCATCACCACGAATTCATTCATGGCGCAAGCCATGCTTCGCTTGGTTGTATCGGCCGCTGGGCTGTGCACATGGCCTGAGAGATGTTGCTCCGGAAAGTTGATGACTTGTCGCATTGGAGTCCCAATCGGGTTTACGGTCGCCAAAGATGCGGGATGGGAGCGAGTTGCAGCTGTAACTGCGACAGCGGAACGACAGAGCGCCGAGCTTCGCGTCGCAATCTGCCCTCAAGTTGTTGCCTGGGTTTCATGGCAAGCCACCACGACCGGCGCAACGTGCTTGCGCTCCACCGGCCGCGAGTACAGACCGCAGTGCCACGTAGCAACACGACTAAGGTATTGTTGAACCACTTGGGAATTCGGCAGCCTACACAACGTTCGCAGAGCAAGCATCGACGATGTCGAGCAGAAATTGCGCTGGGAAAGTGATTCATAATGTATCAAAGACGTGACTGGAATGCCTCGACAGGATTGCAAAGCACCGTGAGCTGTATGCGGAAGGACACGGCGCAACGTAGCATCACGTTCGCTCATGTCCCCGACAGAGCACGGGGAACCTGTGAGCATGACTGATCCACGACCAGAGTCCATAAGGCGTGCACAGTGCGACAGTGCGCCGGCAGGCGGGCAGTGTTGTAAGCGCACCCTAGATTTGTCGGCCGAACCGCAGCTTGGAAAGCGGAATATCAGGCCATTGCTCATCCGGTCAAGGCCCACGCATACGCTGATTGGACATATCCCTGTCAGGATTTTAGCGTCAGCCCGAACGGACTTTGCGGGTTCCTCGCAACGCACGCGGTGTTCGCGGAGCTTACACACTTTGT
>JAVRRP010000813.1:0-13715 GCA_036872775.1 Oleoguttula sp. CCFEE 5521 | reverse complement strand
ACATCTTCGAGGCAATTATACAAAACAAGTCGAGATTAGGCGTTGTCAGTCCACACAAATTTTTGGAGATCCTACGGAGGGAGAACGAGATGTTCCGATCAGCCATGCACCAGGACGCGCACGAGTTCTTGAATTTACTGTTAAATCAGGTAATCGATAATGTTGATTCGCTATCGAACAAACACCCGGCACCGATACAGTCGACACCACACACGAATGGTGGTGCGCCGGAGCATGGGCTGGCGGCTGCAATGTCTTCGGCTGTAGCTGGAGCGCACAAGAATGGACTGGACACACACTGGGTGCATGACCTATTCGAGGGTCTGCTCACCTCAGAAACGAGATGCTTGACCTGCGAGACCACATCACAGCGTGACGAGGCTTTCCTGGACTTGTCGGTCGATCTCAGCGCACATACGTCAGTCACTTCGTGTCTGCGAAAGTTCTCTGAAGAGGAGATGCTGTGCGAGCGTAACAAATTCCACTGCGATAACTGTGGCGGACTGCAAGAGGCTGAGAAGCGAATGAAGATCAAGCGGTTACCGCGGATATTGGCATTGCACCTGAAGCGCTTCAAATACACCGAGGATTTGCAGCGATTACAGAAGCTGTTCCATCGGGTCGTGTATCCCTTCCATCTGCGGTTGTTCAACACTACGGACGACGCCGAGGATCCAGATCGACTTTACGAGCTTTACGCAGTAGTGGTGCACATTGGAGGTGGTCCATATCATGGCCACTACGTGAGCATTATCAAGACTGAAGATCGCGGCTGGCTACTCTTCGACGATGAGCTTGTCGAGCCAGTGGACAAGAACTATGTCCTCAACTTTTTCGGCGGCGAGCCGGTGCCTGGTGCGCAAGACGCTAAGCAGCTTGCTTGCGCGTATGTCCTCTTCTACCAGGAGACCACCTTGGAAGCTGTGATGAAAGAGCAGGAAGCAGAGGGCCACTACACCGAGCCTCCCATCCGCACGTCCGAGGAACCAGTGCTCTCCACCCAGTCCGCAAAGACGAACAGCAATAACCTCCACACGACCATGACGGTCATGACGCCTTCAACCGAAGGGTTGGATCACATGTCGCATCTCACGCACGCGTCTACGGCGCCTGTCCTCGCCATTCCAACTCCTCAGCAGTACAGCAACCCCTCCCAGCATATACCTACGACCCCGGCACTGCAGCTGATCATGCCCATCAAGTCAAAGAAAGAGCTCAAAGCCGAGGAGAAGGATCGCAAGGCGCAGATTAAAGCTGACGAGAAGATCGCGATTGCGAAGCGGAAAGAGTCTGCCACCAAGCGTATGGAGATGTGGAAGAAGCAGGATGAGGAGCTGAAAGCTGCTATTGAGATGAGCAAAGCCAGTGCGGCTGAGGACGCCGCCAGACGGCCACCCGGGGAAGAAGGCGGCGAGGAGCTAAGCGAGAAGCTCGCACCACTTGGTAGTGGCGGCGTCCCGAGGGAGGGCGAGAAGGAGAAGTCTAGCGGTGGATTGGCAAGGTTCGCAAGGCATGGGAGCATGAGTTTGAGGGGGAAGCCGAAGTTGTTTGGGAGTAAGGAGAAGGATGTCGGGAGTCCGGGCGAGGTTAGGGAAAGTAGTGGGCAGACCGATGAGGAGAAGGCGAAGAAGAATCGGTTTAGTCTCGGGAGAAAGAAGAGCGCTGTGTTGCAGTGAGATGGAGGATGGGCTGTACAGAGTTGGATCTTTTGAGCGATACCCGTGGTGCTTTGAGCGATCACAGCGACTCATGGCGTGGGCGTTCTTGGGTGTGCATTGGGAGGGAGAAACGCATTTGGACTGTACAGCACAGTAGATGACAGAGGGAATATGGCAAGCATTTCAAAGTCCCTCAAACTCCAGTCTCTCGACGTTGATCTCGTGAGCTTGCTCCCAGTCGTGGTATCGTTCGGCTCGTCATTGCCATGGCCCTCTGGCACCCTCGCGAGCCTCTGGCTGCCATGGTGTAAGCCTCAAACCGAGGACGCAGCATTCGCATCCGCAGCGTCCACTTCGATGCTGGGCACGGTGCCTTGTGTGACCTTGTGCTCTCGAGAGTGCCGCGATCCCGGCAGCTCAAGCATTCGAGCATCGCCTCCTCTCGTGTCGCCGAACCTCTGCACAACGCGGCGCACTGCAACTCGCAGCCTCCGCTTCGCGACACGCGGGATCAGGTTCAATATCTTTGGCCCAGAAGTCCATCTCCGACCGTCTCAACTCTTCCTCTCACAGGAAGAACAGGAACAACATCATAATCACATTCACGCCGATGAGTGGTACTGTTCAGAGTGTCAGTCCGAGTCACTCACGCTCCCTTGCGACTTCCAACATACGTCTCATCAACGTCCTCACACTATTTATCAGGTTGATCATCTTGTACTTCACGCTCGTGGTGTCTTGCATGCTCCCACCGCCGAAAGAGGGTTCAGAAGCCTGTTGCGCATTGCTCCAGCCGACTGCGCTATAGATCAGAACCTGGGTCTTTGAGTCTGCAGGGGGGATGGGGTGTACCTCGAGCGAGGAAGCGATCTTCGGAGAGGATTGCCACGGCGTTGATGAGGAGGATGGGGACTTGTCACATGAAAACGTCAGTGGGATTCAGCAAGGTGAAGAGTTGCATGTGTGAGGAGGTACCTTGGAAGAGCGCTGCGACGGAGAAGATGAGGGATGCCATGGTCGGTGGTTGTCGCTAGAGGGGTGGGAGTGGCAGGACAGGCGCAATGTTAATCAGTCAAGGCATGAGCAGCGCACACTGCTGAACGTACGATAGTGGACTCAATATCGCTGTGTAGATAGGTGGTAAGATTGAAGTCAGCAAGGTAAAGCTGTTGTCTTGTCTTGGCATGAAGTCCAACCAACGCCGTCGTTGGAGATACTCACAACGAGGTGAACACATGTCTATAGCGGAATATCACACGTGGCGCTCACTGCAGCTCACTCTGTCGCAACGTATGCCACGACCATCTGGCGACTCCAGAGCAATGCTAGGTGCGAAGATTGGCCATCATACTCGCGATTATGGCTGATGCTCGCCAGACTTCGCCATCAACGCCCTGATCCCACTAGTTGTGATTGCCCATCTGGTCGCATCACCGTACACAAAGGTGGAGGAATCTTTCAACATCCAAGCAACTCACGATATTCTCACGCATGGCATCCCATGGTCCAACACTACTGCCTTCTTCGCGGACCGCTACGATCATGTCTCCTTTCCGGGATCAGTCCCCAGGACTTTCACTGGAGCGCTTATACTGGCTGGGCTGTCACGGCCACTTGAGTACTTTGTGTCCTCGCCGGAGCAGATGCAGATCGTTGTCCGCGCCGTCCTAGGTCTAGCGAACGCTGCTGCTCTCGTCTCCTTCCGCCACGCGATCGACATCGCATTTGGCAAGACTGCTGGGCGATGGTTCATCTTGCTCCAAGCAAGTCAGTTCCACGTCATGTACTATGCCTCACGCACGCTGCCAAATATGTTCGCGTTCACTATGACTACCGTGGCGATGAGGCAATTGCTGCTGGCGAAAGCTGTTGGTGGAAAGTCTGCAAGGAGTGCGAACCGCAGACGCCTAGCACTGTACCTACTTACAGTCGCTGGTGTCGTCTTCCGATCCGAGATTGCCATTCTGCTCGTCACGGAGACCGCAATGCTGGTCAATCGGCAGCGTCCGTCACTGATGAAGGAGATCATACCTGCTGGTCTCACAGGAGCTGCTGTAGGTCTACTGACGACAGTCTCCGTCGACTCATTCTTCTGGCAGCAGTTCCCGCTTTGGCCTGAGTGGGTAGGCTTCTACTACAACACTATCCTGGGCAAGTCTGCGGATTGGGGCACAGAATCTGCCAGTTGGTACTTCCTCGTGGCGCTACCTAGACTGCTGCTAAATCCAATGACCATCATGGTTACCCTGCCGATGGGAATATCTCTGAAGCCACTGACTCGAACCAGCCAGGACCTACTACTCCCACATCTCGGCTTCATAGCAGCGTACAGCCTGCTACCGCACAAAGAGTGGCGATTCATCGTCTACAGCATTCCTGCCTTCACCGCCGTAGCTTCAGCAGGTGCATCCTGGATCTGGACACGGAGGGCGAAGAGTCTACTTTATTATGTGCTCAGCAACGTCCTGATCATTACAACAATGGCTTCGTTTATGGCGAGCGCCGGCTTACTGTACGTGTCGAGCTCCAACTACCCGGGAGGACAAGCCCTGCATCGACTACACCAACTCGACACAACACCCGGAAAACGAGTGTTCCTTGACAATCTCGCTTGCCAGACTGGCGTCACGAAATTTCAACAGGTGCGAGATACATGGGTCTACGACAAGACCGAGGACCCAGATCAGCTACTCACGCCACTGTTCTGGCAGAACTTTGACTATGTCATTGCAGAAGATCCGAAACGCATCATTGGCAATTGGCCCATCAGAGAAACGATCTCGGCATTCGCTGGCGTCTCGATACGAGCAGGAGAGGACGAGCTGGTACTGAATCCCGAGTCTCGCGTGCCGGTCGCATGGCAGGAGCAGTACTACAACTTTGCGAGCGTGGTGCGAAGAGAATTCACGAAAGGCTATTGGCCGGTGATACGCATACAACCGAAGCTGTACATTCTGGAGCGAGAGCATGCGAAGCCGAAGCTTGCGGACCTGCCGGATAAAAAACTGACGCTTCATATGTAGTTTGATGCCCTGTAGAAGTATTTCAGCAGCATTTCATCTGTCGGCTTACATGCGGACATACTCGATCAAGTTACCGTCTGGATCACGACAGTAGACACTTCGCAGCTTACCCACGGCACCTGTGCGATCGACGACATTGCCGCCTTCGAGGATCTACAACGGCCTCAGTCAGCATGATCTCATCTCCTGACCGCGTTCCACTCACCTCAAGCCCAGCTTTCTTCCACGTGCCCAACACCTCATCAATCGGGTGCTCAGTGATGAAACACAGATCACCACTCCCAGGCTGCACAGTCGCGGCTTTGGGCTCGAACTCGTGACCTGAGAGGTGGAGATTGATTTTTTGGGAGCCGAACCTGAGTGCGTGTCTACTCGAATCAGCGTGATACGACGAGGAGCTGTGGTTGACTACACGTGCCGTTCTGTGTCCTTGGACTTGAAGACCTCATGGGTCATGCCTAGATGTTGTGTGTAGAAATCGATTGTGGCTTGGATGTCTTTGACGGTAAGTACGACGTGGTCGAGGGACTTCACGGCGAAAGTGGATGTTGACGACATGGCTGTATGAGTGGAAGAGCTGTATTCGACGGTGGTTTTTCGTCTTGAACGACTACGATGTCAAGCTCTGAGATGTGGGTTCACCAACGTCCGAGGCACGTGCTGATGAAGTGGGGAGCTCTTCAATGTTCCTAGTACTGTGTGAGGCAATCTTAATGTAGCATGTTGGACTTCTGACGTGCTGATTTGCCTCCTATGAGCAGTTGCCGGCGCATGACATAAGAAGGGGATAACCCTGTCCAGACCCGTCGCAGCGCATTGCCGGCTTCCATATACTTGGCTGGAATAGGCATTTTCCTCTACCAGACTCTTCCTTCCAGTTCTGGTTCTGGTCATGGAGTTGACTCTATGGAGTTGCACCTTGGAGCACCCAAAGCCACGCTCTGCATCTCCAGCATCGAGCAGTCCAGCTGCCAGCAGCGCTTATGTGCTGGTAGAGGCGTCAGAACCTTTGGAAGCACTCCCGCAACCTCAATACTCTCACCCAGACCACAATAACAGCGCAGTGACAGCGGCGTAGTCATAACAAGCTCAATCGCCTGAGAGTGATAGACGTTGTCGTGCGCGGGAGCTCGCCTCCGCTCACATCTCACCACACTGCGAGATAGCCACGTCCTGCACAGGCTTCTCATCGCGAGTCCTCACGTTTTCGATCTTCCGCACGACGTCCATGCCGTCAATGACTTTGCCGAAGACGACGTGCTTGCCATTCAGATGCGGCGCCGGAGCTGTGAGAATGAAGAACTGACATCCATTTGTGTCTTTGCCCGAGTTCTACAATCGAAGTCAGCAAACCGCACATCCATGATAGATCACATCCCGCAGAAATCACAACATACCGCCATACTCAACAACCCCGCCTCCTCATGCCTATACTTGAAATTCTCATCCGCGAACTTATTCACCCCGTAGATCGTTGCACTCCCCGTCCCGTCTCCGTTAATGAAATCCCCTCCCTGGATCATGAAGTCCTTGATCACGCGGTGGAACTTGCAGCCTTTGTAGCCTATGGGCCGTCCGAGATGATTCTTCGTTTCGCCAGTGCAGAATTGACGGAAGTTTTCTGCAGTGCGTGGCACAGCGTCCGCGAAGAGCTGGATCTTGATGCGGCCGAGAGGCTCGCCGCCGAGGGCCGTGTCGAAGAAGACGATGGGATTGTCTGTGGTGGCCATGATCGCTGCTCGAGTGGAGATCAAGTAGCGTGATGAGCGAAGAATCCCGCGAGATGTCCAAGCTGATCAGTGATGTATATTGGGAAACTCACAGATAGGATGTCGATCAGTGAGGTCGTAAAATAGGGTTCAACTTGAGATACTTTCTGATGGAGAAGGTATGGGTATAAGCGTTCACAGTTGAATTATCAGTTTATGAACCTGACAGCAGCGGCCCACGTGAGTGCAGTCGATATCGACTGTTAAGGTATGAGCTCGTCTGGAGTACGCAGACCTGCGTTTGCCGATTAATCATATTGTATAGCAAGAACATATGTGGACCCGAGACACGAGGTAAGAGCTGCCTCGTATTAAGTTATCTATGGAATTGCTGCATCGCGCTGAACTCCGTCTTTACACACTGGACATCGGTACACCCTGTCCTGAGGCGCCGCACCAGCACCGTCCATCTTGTCGTCCAGACAAGCCCGATGGAACACATGCCGACAAGCGAACACGACAAGCGCCAGCCTCTTCGCATCATCGTCGTCTTCATCTTTTCCCATCACTTCAACGGCTCTAGCCTTGGCTTTTCCTTGACTCCTGCTCCTCCCAGTCCTCTCTGCAGTCCTCGCCTTTCTTCCCTCTCCCCTCCCCTGCTCTCTCTCAACCCACTCATCATAAACCGCCTCGCCGACTCCCGTCCCCCAAGCCCGCTTCTTACAAATCTCGCAAGCCTGCGTTCGTGGCCGCCAGCCTCGTTGCCGGAGTGCATGAGCATCAGCCATGTCAGTGAAGACATCTGAGCCTAGCAGATCATTGGCAAGCATCAAGACGTTCTGCTCGAAGGTGTAGGCGGCGAAGATATCGGCGAGAACTTGGCGGAGGTCAGCTAGTGATGAGGCGGAGGAGGCGGCGCGAGTGAGGAAGGCGCGGAGGATGCGGAGGAAGGTTTGCGGATTATGAGGTGTGCGTTGTTGAGCGGTTGGAAAGCCGTTGGCGGGTGCGGTGGGCGTTTTGGCGGGAACTGATGTGGCTGCGAGGAGTGCTGTGAATGTCTGTTGGACATTGGTGCGCAAAGAAGAGCGAAGCGAGTCGAAGTCCTGGGTGAAATCGTTGAGGTCGGAAGCAGCATCTTCGGCGTGATGGGATGCGGCCGAAACACTTTGCGTAAGCTGCACAACTGCGTCGATGAGACTCAGCCATAGGTACTCGTCTAGATCGAGATCGTTCTCGTCGATGTCCCAAGTAGGGTTCGTTCTCGGTCGAGGAGCTCGCTCTGCAGTGGCACTCTGACCTTGACAAAGCCAGACGCCGACTTTGGTGTACTTCTGAACGTCTTCGACTAGCTCGTCGGCTGTTTGATGCGTGCTACGAACGTCCGGGCTTTCCGAAGCCGCAGCGAGCAGGCTTACGAGTGCGTGCTGCTGACTTTGCATATGTGTGATCAGCCGATCCATTGCGTCTCGAGCAAGACCATCGCGGGCTAGTAGCACGACTGCGGCGTCAATAATGCCACCGCTTTCGATGGCTGGAAGCACTTGATCGAGACGCAGATCGCCTGATGGTAAAGAATTGACGTAATCTGCCACATGGTCTGGTTGATGTGAGCACATGAGTTGTACGTACATCTCCTGAAACGTCGACCTCACTGAGTCGGGCAACGGACTCGGCGACTTGGCTACTGAATCGCGGTGCAGCAGTGCCGGCTCGAGCAGTGCTCGCAGGTAGAGAAATTGCTGGTATGTGTTAGATAATGCTTCGACACAAGGCTGCAGGAGATCAGGCGCGGCTTTGGCCAGCGTAAGCGCTGTTCGCTCAGTGTTTATGTCTGCCAGTGACACTGCATGCTCTAGTATATTGCTTCTGACTGCCTGTCGCTGTTTCTGCGGTAGTATCGCGCTACTTTGCATGATTGAGGTAATGCAATCGAAGACACCCTGCTCATCATCTGGATCTTCGAAGTAGGCACTCAGCAGCTCGGGCCAAAGCTTTTGTCTGCGATATACTGTCTTCAACACCTTGAAGTAACGAGCAGCGCGCAGCAACTCGATCAATCCACTCATGTCGGTCGGACTGAACGCTGACAGCAGATATTCAACACTGAGTTGACAATCATCGCGGAGTTCCTCGGATGGCGGATCGCAGAGTCGTTGCAGTACACCTTTTAGCAGCGCGCCGGACAAGATCAGCTGTGATGGATACTTGGGCAGACTTCGCGCGATGAACATGTCGAGGAAGATCGTATCATCGTTTCCAAAGTTGCCCTTGTGCATGACATCGATCATGATCGAAATGATGTGCTGTCTGGTCATCTTGAACCCCGAGCGTCGCTTCATGCCGTTCGTCTGGACGAAGCCGTTCATCCCAGCTTCGTCATCTGTATCATTCAGGAACGGGTTTTCGAATGCTTCGTTGAGCATGCTAGTGAAGCTCGCGGCGTCGAAGCTCAAGAGTAGACACAAGTATGGGAAAGCAGGCTCGTCAAGCTTCGATGCAGTGGTGTGAAACACCGTAACGCTCCCAGCAGGCCACGCGACAGGCCTACCCGAGAAGATGTACTCGTACAGATCAGCTTTCGCTTGCGCAGCCTCGCTGTCACTCATGTACTCGCCACTGGGGTACCATCGACTTGTCAGTGAAAACGCGAGGTATGGGAACGTCTTCATCGCTGCCTCGTAGAACGGGTCGTCAGAGAGGTCTGCGCCATCGCCGGCATTGATAATAGTCATGAGTTGCAGCATGTCGATTAGAGGGGTGACGAAGTCGTACAAAGCTCGCGTCCACACGTAGATCAGCGCGTCGAACAGCTGATGTTGCCGGCAAAGCATTGTGATTTGGTCGAGATCGAAAGACGTGGGTTCAAGTCTACAAAGCAGCTCTTCCAAACGCGCGCTCTGATTTTCGGAGATGAAATGGGAGACCACACTTTTGACAACCTCGGGAGGCAAGATCTTGATGTCTCCATCTAGGACCCACGGCTCGAGAGTCGTGACGAAGACAGCTTCTTCCCCGGCATCTTCGAAAGCGTCAAAAACTGTGCTGAACAGGTAGGCAGTCTCGTCCATCGTCACACAGGCATCGAAGCACACTTCGGCGAGATCTCGCAGTCGATCTTCGCGATCGATGTCATGCTGCGAGAACGTGTAATCTACTGAAGCAGCCAGCATTGCAATCAGTCGTTCCCGTACCATCTCGTGGCGCGTTGTAGCATCGTCTGGCAAACCGACAGTTACGCTATTCGCAACGCCTCCGTAGTACTCGATAGCCAGGCGAATAGCAGCGACGTTGTCTCCGTGCTCCATCAATGCCACTAGTCGATCTGCCCAATTTGACAGTGTGCCAACAGTGACATCGTTGAAGCCGAGAAGGAATGTCCGACCTTTGTAGGCTCGAAAGCTCATGTAATACGCATCCGCCACCACACCATGCATCGAAGTGTCCTCCGGATTCAATCGCTCCACCACCGCATGCAGCTGTGCAGAGAACAGGTCTTGATGGAAGACATGCCGATCCAGCAGATCGATCGTGTCGGTTACCTCAAGTCTATTATCCTCCAGTATCAGCAGTCTTTGACTGATCGTAAGCACTCCCAAGACTGATCTGCCGAGCCACTGTACAGCAACGATAGCCTCCTCTGCGCGCCATGTGCCTCGTGCATGGAACCCGAGCTTCGGTGGCTTCTGCGAATCTGCCACCTCGTCTTCATCCATCACTTCGACATCAAGCACAGTAAGCTGGTTCGACCAGCAGTATACAAGCTTGGTGTCTGAGGACTGCTTCTTGTCGCTCCCATCAGGATGCTTCAGCTTTACCGCAGGAAACCACGCGAGACACCCGCTCAACGTGCTATGAGGCGAGACGTCCTTTGGTCGCGGCGCTTTGTACTGAGTCTGCGCTATCGGAGTAGTCGACACCAAGACGAGTAGGTAGGGCGTCAGCAGAGCCGTCAAGCCCATACTATCTGTCGCTTGTTCGATGTTGCCCAGTGGGAGAGGCGAGAATGCGAGCACCGAGCTAGGTTTGCGGTTCTGCTCTTGCGTAGGATCGACGGCCGGGTATCTGCCCAGTAATCGAGTATTCTTGATGCTCCGGGCGACAGGGCCCAATCCTCTTGTTGCCAGGTGCGAGAACGCCATGCCACCCGAGTCTGCTGACACAAGAGCCGTATGTCGAGTTCCCAAAAATCCCACATGCAGCACCGCGGAGTCGACCACATGGCCGTCCGCGTGCTGTGCTTTATCGAGAGCGTGCCTCTCGATCGGCGGGACCTGCAAGAACGGCCGTGCTGGCCGGCTGATCTCCCAAGTGAAAATAGCTCCGTTAGCATGCCCACTCGCAATAGTTGAATAGTCTGCTGAGATCGCAAGTGAGGTCACGCTACCTGACTCCACGGCCTTCGTGCCCTGACCGATGATGATCTCCAAAGTTTGATGGTAGTCGAAGCCCAAGATAAGTCCTTTAGAAGTGCCGATCGCGATCAGTGCGGAGACCGCAAGACACGTCGGCTTACCAAAGTTCCGTTTGCCCACCTCTGAGAACGCTTGACCGCTGAGCTTCCTCAGCTTGGTCCAGCGAATTACTTCCCATGGAGCCTGAGGAGATTCATCCGAGCCTGCCCCATCCTGTGAAGAGATCTGAGAGACCTGAGACGACAAAGAGACTTGTCTCGAGTGTGGAGACAGAAATGCTGGTGAGCTGGGCCTCGGCGACGGAGAGGGAGAAGCAGTAAAGCGGGACTCGAATCGCCTCTCGAATGGCTGCAATGCCCCGGACACAGATCTTGAGGGCGTTCTGCGTGCTATGGGAGAGCGTCGGCGACCAGGTGAGAGCGCTTGCGAGCCCTGAATTGATAACGTGTCGTCTGGGATAGATCCGGAGTCTAGCGGGCTTGCGAGTGGCGTTCTCAACACAGCTTCCGCCTCCTCCGCTGGTAGATCGATCTCATCGCCATCCGGAGTCGCAGGCTGCCTCTCGGACTCGATGTGCGGGACATCGTCAACGCTCTCGAGCTCTGCCGTGTTGTCCTGATCAAGAGCAGTGTCGAAGTCTTCAGCACGGGGCTCCGTTATCTCCAATGTGGGGAGCACGTCGTCCTCAGGCAATTCTTCCGCAGCACTTTCAAGCTCGATTGCTGTGTTGTTCTCCACGGGTCGATCGTCTCCAGTTCGCCTGGCCTCGTCTGCCTCCACATCTTTGTTGTCTGCGCCCGCATCGCTACCGCTCGTAGACGAGCTCATCGATCCCGAAGAGCTTCACTCATTGCTGCCAACACTCTTGATCCAAGGCGTCCGAGTCCCAATGTCGTGATCTCGATGCCGTACAGCCCAGATAGTCTTCGATCCAGTAGCTCTGCAAAGTGTTGTGGTTGCGTGGATAGTTCCAGATGATACTGAAGACGTAGGAGGTGCTAACTTCTGGTGTGGTCCCTAGAACGTGAGAGTTGGGTGATTGCTGGCGGGATGCAGGACGGTCTAGGTAGCTGAACAATTGTAGAGGCTACTACATATGCCTCGATGTGAGGATGGAGGTGTCGGGGGCTTGGCAAGCTCGACTTACGATGAACAATGCAGGCATCACAACTCTGTTTCTACAACACACCACACAACCCTCGGAACGATGTCGGGTATAGGCGCAGACCTCCCTCCCCATCTACTAGCAAAGCGAAAGAGAAAGCAAGAAGAGGAAGCTGCGAAGGGGCCTGCCATTTCCTCCGGCGCAAACACGAAGGATGGCTCACCAACACCAGAGAAGCGGAGACGAGTCGTAGGACCTGCATTACCACCTGCACCACTTGATGAGCGTCCGACTGCTCCAACGAGCGATAAGGATGACGACAGCGACGACGACGACGGCTTTGGGCCAGCATTGCCCAGCACTGCTGCATCGAATCACGACAACGAGTACAAGTATTCGTCTACCTCCGCGACAGCTTTGGAGGAAGGCACTGCAGCAGCGAAGCCCAAGCGAGACGACTGGATGACCATGGCACCGGAGGCAGATGGTCTAGCACAGCGTATGGATCCTTCACGACAACGAGCAAAGGGCTTCAACACGAGTAAGGGTGCCAAAGCACCACCTGAGAAGGGCGGTGACGGCTCGATATGGCACGAGACGCCTGAGCAGAAACGCAAGCGGCTGGAGGACGAGATGCTGGGAATCGCGGGACCTACACCTGTGGGTGTGGCCCCGAAGGAGGCGAGAAAGCGGAATCATGATGAGGAAGCTGCGAGGAAGATCAGGGAGCACAACGTGAGTCTATTGATCGTTTTCAAGCCGTTGGGCAGCATGCTGACGAATTTACAGGAGAAGACACGAGGTCCGTCACTCATGGAGCAGCATAAGGTACGGCAGCCTGACAAAGCAGACGATGATCCCAGCAAGAGGAAGTTTGACCGCGAGAAAGATATTGGAAGCGGGCTGCTTGGTCGTGCAGAGCGGAAAGACTTCTTGAACAAGGCGTCTGGCTTCTCGTCGAAGTTCTCCGGTGGTAGCTATCTATAGCAACTGCCGTATCATGTCGAAGCTTCAGCCGTTGCTTGTACGAATGTGGTCTGTCCGCTGTTCGGGGTTCCTGCCTTTCGGGTGTACACCGGATATCCAGCAATTCCAAAAACAGTGGCAGCCATCCAACTGCTTGTGAGTCTCTCCGCTGTGGGGAGGAGTTGTGCATTTCGTTATTCGAAAATAAGATCTAGACCATGGTCATGTTGACTTCGTGCACGTTCGCAAAACGATCTCGGAAGCCGGATCTTCGGCCGCTCCCGAGATCTTCCAGCCGCCTGCCAGCAGCTGCCCGGCCATCCCAAGTCAGCATTGTTGACTTTGAAACGCTCCATTCTGTTGATACCTCCTCGAGTCCTTCACCTTCGTAAACCTCACCACCCTCTCCTCCGCCTATTTCACTTTTCTCCGCTCCCACCTCTCCGCCTGGACGTCGTTCCATCGCTCGCTTCGTCTCATCCCTTGAAACACAGCACTCCCTGTACACTGTGTTGATCTCCCTGCAACACCACCCGATCTCAACCATACCCTGCCACATCTCATACGACCTCACTCGCTCATCGCAATGTCCCCTCAACTCTACGAACGCCAGAACAACGGCTTCGGCTTCGATTCAAACAACAACAATGACCCTTCCGATGGCTACTATGACGATTGGTGGTGGAGTCCTGTAAGTACCTGCCTCCCTCCCACCTCTCACCACATCCACTAACACCAACTCCAGGCCGGCATGGCAGTCCGCTACGCAATAATAACCCTCATCTTCGCCCTCCTAGTCGGCTACTTCCTCGGCGGCTACCTGCACGCCAAACGCCGCGTCT
>JAVRRP010000812.1:0-13728 GCA_036872775.1 Oleoguttula sp. CCFEE 5521 | reverse complement strand
CCTACCCCTCAACCCACCTCCTACTACCCCTACGCCGAGACCTCCTCCACCGCGCCGTGATCTTCGAAGGCGACGCTACGCGCCAAGGCACAGCGAGCACGAAGTACCGAAGTGAAGTGCACGGCTCGAATCGGAAGGTGCGACCGCAGAAAGGCACAGGCTCTGCTCGACTAGGCGACAAGAAGTCGCCCATGCTGCGGGGAGGCGGTGTGGCATTTGGTCCAAAGCCACGAGACTTCGCAACAGAGCTAAATCGGAAAGTCTACGATCGCGCCATGAGGACGGCGATAAGCTACCGCTACCGCAAAGGCGAGCTCTTCGTGCTCGAAGATGAAGCGGAGATCTACGACGTCGGACGCGAGAGCTTGGAACGCTACACGAAAGACTTCCTGCGATGGCAGGGCTGGGGTCACGCGGGTGGGAGGACGCTGTTTGTTACGAGGGAGAGGAGGGAGGACTTTGAGTGGGCGCTGAGCAGGGAGACTATGGGGAGAGAGGCGAGGGTGCTGGAGTGTGAGTGGGTGGATGTCAAGGATGTGCTTGAGATGGGACGGGTGGTTGTGGAGCGAAGGGCCTTGGATTGGTTGTTTAGGGAGCACGAGAGTGATTTGCCGAAGGAGGGTAGGTTGATGAGGGCGCTGAGAGATCTGTCGAGGAAAGACGCTGGAGTAATGGAGGGTGAGCAATTGGTACAGGGCCAAGTATGATTCATGGCTGCACACGCACGCGCTACACTGCACTCGGTCCCTGAGACTCCCTGCGACGTCAAGCACTACGACACAAGCTCGAGAAACACTTGCCAGCACATGCTCCATTGGGCTCTTTCTCCGCTGAGCTCCGCAGACGACCTCGAGCTCCCTACAAAGAGTCCTGCCGTAAAGACGTAATCATCGACCGTTCGCCACTGTCCGCCGACGCTTAATTCACCGCACAGATTCAGCCCGGTGGCTCGCCGCCCGGTGCGGCACCAGCTTGCGCATTGTTCCGCCGAGGTTGCCGCCCGTTTCGATTTGCGGCCTGTGGTTGAAGGTTTGGCGGTGGATAACCAGGCTGTTGTGTGCCCCTGGCGTTAGGAGCTGCTCCAGGCGGCTGCGCCTGATTTGCCACTCCACTACGCCGATGGCGTGAGCGCCGGTCCATGAACGGTGTGTGGTCGTTAAGGAAGGACGGTCTCTCGCTTTGCCGTCCGTCTAGGATCCATTCCAGCCATGTGAGGAAGACAACGACACTTCCGGTCATGGTTGCGCGGGTTATCGGGTGCTTGACGTGTTATCGCTCGGAGAGTAGGCTCAGGGCCATGCATCATATAGCTTGGAGTCGTGACTCACGGTCTGATCCCGTTTGGCTTGCCAGGGGCAGCACACATTCGGCATTTGGAGTAATGATCCTGTCAATATTCCAATTTGAGTCTGGTCATACCCTCAGCCTGCCGAACCCACCTCTTCGTCATCCAAGTGGTGACTGATCTCCAACACTTCATCCCTTCTCTCCTCCTCTTGCACGAACACAAAGCTCAGCACCACAATCACCGCTCCAACCCAATAGAGGGCCCCTGTAGTCTGCCCATTCAACACGACCTGCCCGACAAGACTCAGCGGTATCGTAAGACTGAGGCCCACAGTCACCACAATCGGGCTCGTCAACAACACCGCATAAGCCCACGCCACATCACTGACCAAACTCGCCACCGAGTTCGCCATGATAATCCCCAACACCCTCCCTGTGGGCGGCATCTCGAAAATCTCCACGCCCGTGCAATGCAGGACAAAGAAGCCTGGCCAGAGCAGCAGGACGTTGAACAGCCCCACAAGCCCAAAGAACAGCGGCATATTGACGCGCGACTCATCCCGGATGCGAGACTTCATGAACACGGCATATAAGCCATACAATACAGCCGATAGTAGTGCCAGTCCGTCTCCCAGGGCGATCTCCCAGGGAGCTTTCTTGGGAAAGTCGCCGCGGTGGTCGGCGTCGTTGTTCTCGCCGCTGAAGTCAATGCTGCTGATCAGTGCTATGCCCGCAAGGGAGGCGAAGACAGCGAGACATTTCCGGATTGTGAACGTTTCGACGCGGAAGAGAGCGCCGAAGAGGAGGGTGAAGACGCTGCTGGTGCTGGTGAGGATTGTACTGGAGGCGACTGTCGTGTAGGAGAGGCAGGGGGGGACGGAGTAGTTTGCTGCGAACCAGAGGAGGCAGAATTCGAGGGCTAGGCGGGAGGTCTCGTGGAGGGAAAGCTGAGCAGAGGGCTTGGTGGAAATTGACTGGGCGCTCTTAGCACGGTCGATGGAGTCTATGGAGAAGGACTCGGAGGGCTCGGAGCCGAGAAGTAGCGTTTGCGAGGTGGACATGTCTTCGTCGTCTTCTGAGAGGCGGAGCTGAGGAGGCTGGACTCTGGTAAAGATGGATCGTATATCGTGGCGCCATTGCGTGAAGTCTTCGGGGCGCTTGTAGGCCTTATGCAATAGTATCGGGACCAGAGGCAGGATGAAGAAGGCAGTGTTGAAGTAGGTAACGAAGTAGGGCTTCGAGTATGTCTGGTCCGCGAAGATAGTCTGCCCTCCAAGTCAGCTTATGACCTTCCGCCTGTCTGCAACCTCCTCGGTGTACGTACACTGGCCAAGAAGTTCGACGTCGTCCACAGGAATACCGTACATCCCAATAATAACAATCCTACCGCTCTCCTCCACTTCCCAAGTCTTCCCAGAAACCCGTTCGCGCCCCTATACTCCATTACCTGCTCTTCGTGATCAAGTCTGTAATCTCCGACAGGAGTGAATGGTGGTTCGAGACTCGCCATCTTTACTGATAGCGAGTGTTGGTGTGACGACTTAGGGAGGATAGGCGCGATCGATAGTATAGTCGAAGCGGTGATCGAGTCGAATTGCGTCCATCACTTGAGGCTGTATGATGGCGCAGCGGTTATAGTGAGGCAGGCGCGAGGAGGGTGTCCTCATGAGTCCTCATGTGTGAGTCGAGTGGATGTGTGACATGCATTCTTCATGATAGACAGCCGCGCGCCGGGCTAAGTTTAGCGCTAACCATCTGGGCTGATAACGCCTATATAATCTTCACCGGCATATCAGATACACTGCCGACCATGGACGTGCATGATAGAGGTCACGAGGTGATGACACATGGATGTAGCCGTGAAGCTGATGACGCAGTATGTACAACTTGGTATCTTACAGCGTCTGGCTGCAGGCAAATAAGATCACTAACAACCTAGCCGCGAGGTATTCGTGCGGAACGCCCATGAAATGCAATACACAGATGCCATAGGGTTGCAACCTGAATCGGATGCGTCTTCTAGCATGCGCACCCTTCGTTACTCTCGTTCATGTTGATTGGAATTGTCTCGGGGAAGTCGGGATTGAAGTCTTGCGACTCCTCTTGCGCAAGGGCGTTTCTTGCGATCACTGTAATGTAGTCAGCGGTCAAGCTCACTCTCGTGCCTGTGACGCTCCGTGCTAAGCGATCAGCCATGGAGGCGCTCAGCAACATGACCGCAGTCGCATGTTGGGCTAGCGGCGACTCAGCGAATTGCCTAGACGTACCTTCAAAAGCCTGCTCAACATTCACAGCCTGCTTCGCACTCGTCTCAAAGTACGGTATCCCACCCTTCGCCTGACAGAATGCCTGTGCCCTCTTCGAACTGATCATTCTCTTACTCTCCTCGACGTCGACCTTGTTTCCCAACACCACGAACGGGAAGCTCTCCGGGTCCATCGGGCTTGCTTGAATCAAGAATTCATCCCTCCATGAATCTAGCGTATCGAATGATTTCGAGTTGTTGACATCGTAGACCAGTACACAGCAGTCTGCGCCACGGTAGAAAGCCACGCCGAGTGATTGGAACCGCTCCTGTCCTGCGGTATCCCAGAGTTGCATCGTTACGAGACGGTCGTCCACGAGTACTTCTTTCGTGAGGAAGTCGGCGCCGATGGTAGCTTTGTAGCTGGCGCTGAACTTCTTGTTGACCTATTGCGTCTCGTATTAGCACAAGACCGTGGCTGCTTGACGTCGTCTGGCACGTACATATTGGTTCATCAAACTCGTCTTCCCCACACCGCTGTCGCCGAGTATTATCACCTGTCGTCGTGGTCAGTCTGGAGAGTACAATCCTCCCAAACTATCAGTTCTACCTTCAACAAGATTTTCTTTCGCGACGACATCCTGGAATTGGGTACTGGGGTCTCGGTTGAAGCGCCGGTGTGTTGTGTGATGATGCCCTTTGGGCGTTGCACGGGTCGATAATCTCGGTTGGTGATTATCAGGGCGGAGAGGAGTGCAAGCTCGGGACCGGATAGCTTGGTGAAGTATCCAGATTAAGGAGGTAATTATGTTGCCATCGTACTGTTGTTACATGGGCAAGCTCAAGCATCGTCACACGAGATATCACGCACGCGCCACATTGTACGGGCCGAGGCGCTCGTGGCGCTGTCCTTATCTTTGATGGACTCAACTCATATCGCAACTCCATTGAACCATCTTGATCCCACACCCTGAACAATCAATGACATGTTCTGATGCTGTACACTGCGGCGACTACAAGCAGTTCGAATTCTTGCTTGATCTGCCACGAGAACGCATCCCCCAGACCTGTCTTCATCCTGGCTTTGCGCGCTTCTAAGCGGCCGAGCCCAAGCGGCTACCGATCATGTCGAACACCAATACGTGAGGTGAACCTGTCAAGGACCCCTGATGGTCTCATCATCACCTGGGCCTGCATCGCAGCTCATCTTCCTGCGTGTGGAAGTGCGGCATATAGCCTATCTCGAGGCGCCGCTTAACGAGCTCCTAACTTTTCTGCTACACAACGAATGCCTCCCTCCGCGGGAATCGCTTGCTAACGCATGCCAGCAAGCGCTTTCACCTAGATCATCTGGTCTCAGGTGACGTATGGATACTTCGTTCATGATCTCGGGCGATGGATGAACACCGGTGCCACTCTCTCTCAGCACTCTTCAAGTGTCCCCTTGACTGTAGCGGCCTGCTCGGACTGTCTCCGCGCACATCGGACCGCTCGTTGGCAAATCTATCAGCGTGAAATCCAGTTGCGGCTTTTGGCATGTGTCTTGAACATCTGTCGCATGCTGCACGTTCGAGTCCGTCTCAGATCGCTCGATGCGCAGTTGATTTGCGCAGTCCTGCCCTTCGTCAATCAGTCTCGGCTCATCTGCCAACGGGGAACTGGAGAGCATCTCTTGGAGGTGCAATTGTGTCGTCACGCGCTTCCTACGCGGCGCGTCTTACGAGATCTCGTAGACCCGCGGCCAAAGATGCTCTCTGTCTGTGACCAAACTTGGCACTCCACGCCAGTCGCGAGATCTACCTTACGGCTCATATTTCGGAGCACTAATCCAGAGCTCGCTTCAAAAGGGTGGCTTCGACCATGACTGACCTGTCTCGTTGACGGCCGTTCTGTCTACTCGTTGACGCGAAGCAGTCTGCAGTACCGTTGGTACACACTGGACTTATTCGAGTTCCGCTCGCGAGTGTGTGGACTTACCGTCTTGCATGTCACAGATTCTTTTGCTGGATCCTAGCGCACTACGTGCGCGATTGGGTTGTACGCGATGATACGCGATTGCAAACGATTTTCGATAATCATGCTGATGGCGCGCACATATCAACATGACAAATTTGTCTCAGATCGAGTCATGCCCGCGGACAGACGTTCGTGCCGCGATTGAGTGTGGTCGAGCCTGGGTGACTAGGCGTGCCAATCAGCCAAGCGGATCAATCGCGAACTCAACAAGCGGCATGCAACGAGAAGTGCGTGTTGCGTGTTCTTTGCTGGTGAGCTTGAGCATGAATCGATAAAGTTGCTCCGTAAACGCCGAACTTCAGCGAGGATTGAGGCGCAGCACAACCAACGTCTCAGGAACATCACGATCATTGGCCTGGCTGGGTCAGCTGAATGCACTTGCAGCTGCAATCCACACATACGGCGCAGAATCTACGAAAGGCCGCGTCAACGATGCCGGCAGACGATCTCTTGCCAAGCAGCGGGCAGTGCCAAGCCTGCATCATGGCGCTCTCCCGGATCGACGGCATTCGTCGGACCCCTGTAGCATTCTTTGCGGGGATCGCAGCTTTACTGCATTTTACCACAGAGCTTGGACTTCGCGGTCCTGACCTCATTTGTCCTGGACAATTACCATTCGTCTACAGCTGACCTTTGGCGAGCTTTACCGTCCCTTGATCGCGCCTGAAACACGCTGTACTCGGGAACTGCTTCCTGCGCTCCAGCTTCCCGCGGCGCATCGCGCAGTGCTTGCGTTGCTCAACGTGGCACCGTGGATTCACATAGAATTATCGACTTCACCGCAAAACGCCGTGAGATACTTGGCGATCGCTACGGCACGTATGTCAAGACTCGTGGCGGCCACAGCCAATGCCCCGCCGCGGGCAAGTCGAGGATATGCTGTGATTCGATTGCCTGAGCTAGGTGCTAAGCACTGACTCCTTGGGTACGGCCAAACAGTGCCGCATGGCCGTGCCCTTGCGCTGGGTCTTGCAATTGGCCGTATCCGCACGAGGTACCAGCACGCGATGTACTGGAGGTATTTCTCATAAGCTCTACCTAATCTCTACTCTCTCTCTCATTCCCACTCTACACTACAACATCCCAAAATATTCCTCCCCTCAACTCTACACCAGCATCATGCAGTTCAAGTACATCTTCGGCGCTGCTGCTGCGGCAGTCGCTGTTAAGGCACAGGAAGCTAACTCCACCAACCTCACGTCGCTGCTCGCTGGCAACTCCGAACTCTCTGCATTGAACACCTTGCTCTCGGCGTACCCTGATGTCGCCGGTGCTCTCGCCAACGCTACCAACATCACCATCTTCGCACCTTCGAACATTGCCTTGCAGTCGGCAAATGAGAGCGGAGCACTCAGCACCCTGTCAGCAGTCGGCGGTGCTGTTCAGGCGCTTCTGCAATACCATGTCCTCGGCAGCACAATCTACGCGAGTGGCATAAGTGAGACCCCAGCCTTCGCGCCAACGCTCCTCACCAATGAGACCTACACGAATGTCACTGGCGGCCAGGTCGTCGAGGCCCGCGTTGTTGATGGTGGAGTGTCCATCATCTCCGGCTTGAAGAACAATGTTACCGTCACGACACCCGTATGTAACCCTTCGCTAATGCTTTATGACCAGCGCTGATTGTGTCACAGAACCTCAACTTCACCGGTGGTGTTGTGCACATCATTGACGGTCTCCTTACGATCCCACCAGGTGTCGGCGAGGCGCTCACCGCTGCTAATCTTACCGCCCTGCTCGGCGCAGTTGAGGCCACCAACCTCACGTCCGCGCTGTCCACCACCCCGGACATCACCATCTTCGCCCCCAACAACGCTGCTTTCCAGGCCATTGGCTCAGCCGTCGCGAACTTGACTGTCGAGCAGGCTGCTGCCATCCTCGAGTACCACGTTATTAACGGCACCGTAGCCTACAGCAGCACGCTGACCAACGGCTCTGTTCCTGCACTTGGCGGCGGTAACCTCACCATCACGGTCACCGACGGCGAAGTCTTTGTCA
Source organism: Oleoguttula sp. CCFEE 5521 (assembly GCA_036872775.1). Lineage (NCBI taxonomy): Eukaryota > Fungi > Ascomycota > Dothideomycetes > Mycosphaerellales > Teratosphaeriaceae > Oleoguttula > Oleoguttula sp. CCFEE 5521. The sequence goes on along the minus strand of JAVRRP010000812.1, from coordinate 6,182 downwards.
ACCAAGCCCGCGTCATCAACGCCGACATTCTCCTCGCCAACGGTGTGCTTCACGTCATCGACTCCGTCCTTAAGATCAACGACACAACCGCCGGCAACAGCACCCAGACTGAGCCTGCGAACCCGTACTCTGCGTCCGCTGGCACTGAGGTGCCTTACACCTCCGGCCTTCCATCGGCCACAACCACGATTGCAGCGCTTGTGACAAGCAACAGTGCCGTCGCCTCAGGCTACGTTACCCCAACCGGTGCTGTCGGTGTGAACTCAGCTGGCAACCCATCTGCATCCGCTTCGTCCAGCTCGTCTGCCGGTGCTGCTGCTGTGACTGCTGGTGTTGGCGCTGCTGCACTCTTCGGTGGTGCTGCATTCATCGCTGGCTGGTAAATGCAAGGTTGAGAACGAGAACTAGGAATCTGTTGCGGAAGAAGAAATGATACTGGCGCGTTGCATGTGGATACGTATTAGCATGAGTAACGCAATGGAATATACCCGTACCACTCCATGGCTCGTCTTGCCATTTCATACATGTATCTCCCTTATAAGATTGACCAGCCGGCCATCCTCGTTCCTTGACGTGTGGTACGAGTTGTGAGAGTAATGTACGAGACGTTCCTTGTGCTCCATGAAAGGGCGGACAACCTGAGCATTTGATGGCGTCATTCATCTAGCTCCTCAGCTGTGAAGATCACGTGACTTCGATTTACCCGGTCGCGCTTCTCGCTGCGACTACATATCTTTCCTCATATACTCCACCGGTCCATCGTACTCATGCCTCGCTCGCACAGCATACCAACCGAATGCGAAGAGAATGACTACTCCGAACATGAGGCAAGCCCAGTTCATGCCCCTGTAATGAATATTAGTGCATCGTTCACGTCCACAACGGGCGATGCTCGGGGTAGGACTCACGCAGGTTCTGGATGCGGTGCTGCGGGAAACAGCAAGAACACTAGCAAGAGCGAGAGCCATGCCAACGCAGCGATGTTCAATGGCAAGCCGAATCTTCCGAGACTGAACTTTCGTGCAGGCAGGTCGCCCTTCGAGCGTACCCGCTTGGCGAGGAACGTTGCAATGCAGATAAGATAGCTGGCAATGAGAGAAACGTTGCAGATCGATAGGATGATGTTGAAACTACAGTCAAGGTCAGTAAGCTGTCCAGAAGACTGTCAGGACGGGAAGGGTCTACGCTATCGAGCTGCCAATGATGATGAGCGAGACGATGATCGTGGTGCAGAGAGTGACAATCACTGCGTTCTGGGGAACATTGTTACGTGAGTCGACCTGCGAGGCTAATGTCAGCTATCCAGCGTCTCAACCGGCACAGACTTGCGGTCTTACTTTGCTAAGAAAATGATGGAATGGGATGCCTTTGTCTCGAGCCAGCGCCCACAGCTGACGGGACGACGTCGTGACTTGGTTTATCGATGTGAATGTGTACTGAAAGCACACTAGTACGACCAAGACAATTGTGGCGGTTTGGGAGCCCGTCGCCAGGCGAACGATCTCAACCCATGGCTGACCCGTGCTCGTCGCCAGAACTTCCTCGAGGTTTGGGCCAATTGCAGATACCAATGAGATGACCGTGACGAACGCTGTGGCGTAGTTGATGAGAGCTGATGTGATCATAGCACGAGGTAGGACCTGTAGCGGACTATCAGCTCCAAAAATGTCTCATCAATACGATCGAAATGGACAGGACGAACATATGACGCATCCTGCAACTCTTCCGCAAGATGGACCTGGTTCATTGTTAGCTTGATTCCGTGATATGCAAGTGTCGACACCTCTCACGGCAGCATCCGCTCCGATGAGTGCAGCAGCTGGGCCAACGATGGATACAAGCATCTGGTTTTGTCAGCACTCAAACAGAATACGGTGACGGCCTCGGTAGTCTACCGCAAGCCCTGGACTCCCCCATCCATACTCATCGGCAAACGTGGTGAAAGTGACGTTCCCTGGTGTACGTGGTCCAGTGACCCATAAGACCACAACGAATGCAAAAAACCCAAAAAGCTATGAGGGTATTAGCGAATGCACGTCTACATAATCAAACAGCCGCAGAATATGATGCATACGTGGATGATCACTACAAGGCCTTCGATCAGTGGCAGCTTGTTGATTGCGAACATGTTGAATAAGATGGCGAAAGTGACGAATGCAATGGTCAGAAGGGCGCCATGCCAACCCTGGATGACATAGTCGGCGTCAACAGTGGCGATCAGCGCGATGACCTGGATTGCGGCCGTGTATGCAACAGCTGGCATAGCAGTCTGCCACCCTAGTGCGGCCATCCACCCGACGGCGTAGCTAAGTGGCTTCTGCAGCTTGGGTGGCGCAAATCTCGGAGCATTTCAGCCTCTAGAGTCAACATAAGTCGGGTAAGGAACTTACTCGCTGACCCAATGATATTGGCCGCCCGCGGTGGGCGAGATGGAGGCCATCTGGGCTTCATCAGTGATGAACATGAATGCTAGCGACTTCACCTTACCTCTGCCATCGAAAGCGTCGAAGTCAGCATGCCTAGAGACGCAATGAGGGTCATCCAGATCGTGCCCGCGGTGCCTCCGTTGCTGTTCATATATCAGCAAATAGCTTATGATGCTACATGACAGAGACTTACGGCAATGAGAATATGGTGCTGACAAGAGCACCCTCCCACGTGGAGGCCAGGATGACCATGTATCCCACGATGGAGAAAAAGCGAAACCGCCTCTTGACTTCTTGCTTGCGACCTAGTCGTCGCATGTCGCGGGCATCGTGCTCTTGGCCATGCATGGTCACCTCTGATTCGGGTGCAAAGTCACGGTTGTGATCTGCCTGGATCACCGCATCGCCTGGCGATTTCTTGTCGCCACAGTCATCCATTTTCGTACACAATATTCCAGGCTTGTAAGAACAAGTTCGAGTTATAAGAAAGTTAACTGAAGAGAGAGTAAGGTTGGAAACGGACATCGTCTCTTACGGGTGACACATTCGTCACCAATCTGCACTCCGACATTAGTCTGTAACGATGCATGCGGAATTGATTGCGGCGTGGTTGACTATGCAAGCTGCAGGTACAGCCGTAGGAGGTCTGTCGATGCTATCTTGGATGAGGTGAAAGTGCCGATGGCGTGGAATATAGAGTGATAAGATATTTAATTGACATTAACCAGGATCATTACCGGGGAAGCGTCCTATTCGCCGGTGCGTCTATCGGCACTTGGCAGCCCTCTTCTGTTGACTCTTCCCCAGGCGACGGTGTAAAAAGCCGCTTCTGTGATGCACTAGGAGCTACTCGTGGTGCGGCGGTCTATGGCACGTGGACATACTGCAGTGAGTCAAGGTCGACCGAGTAACGTTTGACAAAGAGGGCCATGTCCATCAACACATATTGGATCTCAGTGGTCTCGTGCATGTCCAAAGTCTAATAGAGCGTTTGACGGCATAGTCCAATCGTATAACCAGGTTTCAGAATGCTCCACTCGTAGCCTGAGCACTGCTGTGCCACTTTGCGGATCCATTCCCAATGCGATCGTACTGTAGCAAGCCTGGGCAGTAAGGGTGCCGAACCAGCATCCGTCAGATGAGTGGCACAGTGCGGATGTTCTATGTAGGATACATCGTGGGTATCCGCGCCGTAGTTTCGACGTCTCCCGAAACCGAGGATGCAGTTGCAATGTCTCTCGTCCAACAAGTCGGTCTCAGCAAGCCCAGCGATGTTGACCATAGATGCTGGCTCTGGGTCGCTACGATCTTGTCCATAACGTATTCCCTTTGTTTCCTTGGTGCACGTATCTTTGGGAAGTATGGGCTCTTGTGGTATGACGATGTGGTGCTTGGGGTTACCTATGTGAGTCGTCTGCAGGCCATTTGCCGTCCCAATCGACAAAGGACTGATTTGCTGGTGTTGAACAGTTGATAGCTTGCGGACACTGGGCATTACTGATGCGCGCGGTGTCTGATGGCTTGGGCGTTGCTCTGATGGATGTAGGCTGGCAACCAAAGCAAGGCACAATTTCGACGGTATGTGCCTCGAGCAACAAAGCAGAGAGTATCTCGCTAATGAAGCTCAAGCTGCTCTTCGCATCGCAGCTATCTTGGTTTGCCGCACTGTACGGAGCAAAAGCTTCGCTGCTAGTCTTCAACATGAAGATCTTCGTTGGATCAACCCGTCGAAGAAACTTTACTTACTTGATCGCCAGCGTTGTACTGCTGATTTGCATGGCTGTGTCGATGGGAGTGGCTCTGAGTGGGTGCGCACCAGAAGAACTTCTTGACACCAGCGTTGGCGATCGGTGTTCGAGAAGTGTATGTCTTGAGCAAGCGTCGAACGTGTCAATGCTGACTCTGGATAGATGGCACGTTTGATCACCATCTGCCTTGTGGACGTCTTCAGCGAAGCCTTCATGTTCATACTCCCCGTCACGTCTTTGCACGCCTTAGAGATGTCGAGCGACAAGAAGCGCGTGGTCGTTACCCTTTACTCTTGCCGATTCATGTACGACCGATTGCTTCCATTGGGACATACCGCCAGCTGACACCGCGCAGCACGACAGCGTTCTTCATCGCTCAAACAGTCGCACACGTAAGATCAGGCCGGGAGGCACGAGCAAGTATCGGGAGCGTGCCAATGTTGGTCCTACAGGAGGTCACCTTGTGCACTTCGCTCATCACCAGCACTATCCCATGCCTGCGATCCTTTGTTGGCGCTTTTAGCCAGGGTGCCACATATTGGGGCGCGTCCGCCCACCGCCACGAGATCGCTCTCGGATCCATCAAGACAGGGGGGAGACGAGGACACCCAAACAGCAAGAGTGCGAATGACTTCGGTATGAGGCCAGATACGATGCGCCATGGCGTCTCCATTGGGCGCAGCCGGGCTGACCAGGTGTCTCTTGCGAGCGCTGAGTCTCAACAGATGATCATTCGGCAAGAGACACAGGTCGACGTCTCGTCGATCCATGTGCGGGACTTGTGATTCGTGGGGAGTGTGGGAGAGGGGTTTTGTATGAACGAGATCTAGTCGAGACATGAGAAGCCGTTTGCGTGCATGAGACTCGGATAGCGGGTGTGGTGCATCATAGTCGGGGTGACCCTGTCAGACTGCCTTTCGACAAGCATATCAAATCGAATTGGCACATTCTGTACGTTTCAATCCACGATCGCACCTTTGCAATTGCTTCTCAAGGCTGCGCAACAGCCAGCTCTGTCACCGGGCCCGAACGCCTCCATTTCGCCGCCTGTGTACCCAAGATCCATTCGTCACATCGAAATCTTCGCCACACTTCAAAATGCGATGACTCGTCGCCTTTTCGAATCCATATTCGCACTGGAGCACCAACGCGACCATTGTCCACATTCCAGCAGTTTAGTGTCAGGGAAAACCCGAACTTGTTCCTTCAGCGCTCGGCATATGCCAATAATGGGATTGTTGCTGGCGGTACGAACAGGCCAGAGATTGTGTACCAGTTCCACACCTTCTTCTCGAACTCAATGGTGGGCACGGGAAACATGACGCCCGTCTGAACCATGCTGTAGCCGGCTGCGGAACGTGGTCGGTAGTCCGCCTTGTTCACATGTGTTACACTCCCTGACTTGCCAAAGCATTCGATCGAAGGGGCCAGTAAGCCATACTCATCACTGTCATAGCCTGGAGGTGGCTCCCAGGACGGGCCAGGCAGCGTCCAGGCGAAGATAGACTCATCCGGAGTCGTCAGTAGCTCCAATTGTAGACGGCGGAAGGCTTTCATCAAACCCTCGCCGTACTGTATGGGAAGATACACGTCGAATAGACCAACAAGGCTGTACACTTTGTCTTCAGGTCGAGTGGTGATTCTATCACACACCCAGCTGAGCTTCGTAGCAATACTTGCAAGCTGTAGGCTCTTCCGGTGATCGAGATAGCCTGCTTCGATATGTGTGATCCTCTGTAGATCTGGTGCCAGGGTTTCTTTCGTGCCAATCTCGTCCCAATTAACATCGTAGAATCTGGCTGTCTTAGAAGCTAATAGCTCCTGCAAAGTCCAGCCTCGAGTGAACCATTGCGACTCAGGGACCTCAGATTCGTCGGCCGCGGCTACTACAAATGGAGTTGGTCCTTTCGCGACAGTGTGATTAACGTCTGATAAGTATATCAAGCATTCAGATGCCTGACTGTACCATTTGTACATCGAATTCAGCGACTCCGTCAATTCCGCGTTG
>JAVRRP010000811.1:0-13730 GCA_036872775.1 Oleoguttula sp. CCFEE 5521 | reverse complement strand
GCTGGGAAAGGTGGTCGAATTGGGGAAGGGAGCGTTCAAGGGCAAGGGCAAGGGTAAGAGTGATGAGAAGGCAGAGGAGTAGAGATTATTTCCTCAAACCCACTGGTGAAGGCAAAGAATATAGACATAGACTAGCAGGTGGAGATTGTGCTTAGCGAGGAGTCGGCGTGTTGCTTCACGTATCCAGTCACTTTAGCAGAATGACTATCATGGTCAGAAGGTACCATACAGCTGCTCAAATTGCGGAAGTCTGCCACGAGTTTTCCTCTACGACCCAACACATCACTCAATACTCCGCCATGTCAGTCTTCACCAACTCCAATACATGCCCTCTCAACCCTCCGCCTCTGCTCCTACCACACCTTCTACACGCGGCGATCAGCTTCTTCTCCCCTGCGTGGTAGTCCCATGATGCTTTCGTAGGTACAACCACGGTCTCACTAGATCCAGGTGAAAGTCGCGAAATCCACGGCCTGAATCGTCTCCATGTCAAGATCCGGCCGCCGTCCTCAGATGATACTACACCGGGGACGAACTTCCCGGGAGGGCCACGGGGCCGTGTGATCCGCCAGCCACCGTATGGGTGAACGAGCGTGAAAATCCAGTTGTTCTCGGGATCCCGCGAGCCGTTGTTCGGTTCTGACGAATCACCTGACGTAGGACGTACGGTTATTGTGAGGTTGGTGATGCGGTTGAAGTCCTTCTCTGAGATCGACTTGATCTGTTGCTCAATTTCCGGACTTGTGTCAGAGGACCCATAGACAGAGAGCGTGAACTTCGAGGCGCTGTAGAAGTCGTTATAGCAAGCGATGTATGTAGATAGGCATTCGAGATAGATTTGCTTTGATGTGCGCAGAAGATTGTATGAAAGAGGTGACAGTGGAAATGGAGACTCCGAGGGGGTGGGAGGGTAGAGAATGGTGTAGATCTCGAGACGGAGCTCTTTGGGGAGTGTGAGGAGAGTCGGCGAAGAGACCTGTGTGGCCATCGTGGTTGTCGAACGTCAAGGATATTGGAGGAGAGGCAGCGATATTTGTATAGTAGTCGGAGCCTTTTAATCGGTAGCTACACGTTGTGGCGAGCTACTTGTCGACGGCTGCCTGGCTTGCTCAATCCTCAGTAGTCCACATCTGTGGGCACGATGGGTGTGGCCTTCTGCAAGAGCAAAAGAGCCATAACTTCCCAAAACGGAAATCACGTGCTCCTTTGCAACAAGACAACGCCCCTGCATGGCGAACAACCCAGCGAACCCCAGATCTGATCAAAACGACAAAAACAATAGCACATAGCTATGAATGGGTCTCCGAATCGGGGAATTGAACCCCGGCCTCCGAGGCCGGGTAGGGGATACTTCATGCTGTCCCGCTTTAGCGGGGCGGCATGAAGTATCCCCGGCTACAATCCTGATTCCTGATTCCTGCACCGTTATACTGCCATAGCTTGATCTCGAATAATCTACTACAAGCAACACAAGCAGACGGCGCCCTGATTATTCAAGGCTTTCCTATGCTACTGTCAACGCGCTCACAATAGCATGTATGTTATGTGACGCTAGTATGAGAGCGATGTACCTATGCGACTCCGGCCTCTCATACATGCCACACGACCAAGTCTCCTTATCCAACACGACGGAGAGGAGCATGTACTGCGGTTCGAACAATACGAGAAGCGAAGATCGGCGTATGCGACGATGGCGTAGTGATGCAACACGTCTCTATGATCGGAGACAGCAGATGAATTAGGAGTCAACAGCAGAGCGGCGACGCACGTCGAGCGACAATGACCTGGTTGTATAAGACGTTCGGCGTAAATGAGCACGCGAGCGAGCGAAAACGCATGTCGTGAGGACGCTGGAAGTGATGAGCTATTATTGAATGCTGCTGTGCGTTGTAAGCATATCGCGCGCGACGTTGACACCCACATACCTTGTAGATCCTCACTGGCTGATGGCATGACCCTAGTGGAAAGATGTGAGGCGAACTCTAGTTAAGTCCATTCTACATACGCCATGGCTCACAGCATACGGCTGTCTTGTCAACGACAAAGGAGAACCAGATTGTCTGCTGGCAAAAGCTGTGATCAACCCCTCAACTATGACCATTCATCGATTATCAGCGCAACTCTACGACAAAGAAAACCCAGATTGTCTGCTGGCAACAGCTGACATCATCCCCGCGACTATGAATGGCCATCGACGATCAGCGCAACTCCATCTCCACCTCCATCCCATCGTCACGTGTCTCATCCTCATCCTCGTCCTCACTCAACTCCGATTCATCGGCTGCACCGTCGACGCTCAGGCCGGAAGCACGGCCTTGCGCAGTAGTGCGAGAACGACGACCCGAGGCGATCGTGCGCGACTTCTTGTTCGGGCTCTCTGGCTGCGCCGCCTCGTCGTCCTCATCGCGATCGCCCTTCCTCTTCTTTGTCCCTCCTCCACCAGTCGCCTGCTGCTCCGAAACAAAGTTCATGTACCACGCGGTAAAGCCGTCGATAGAGATCTGCGCAATGGTGGACAAGATCTCGTGCTGGGTGCCGTCCATGGTGGTCAAGGCGGTCTGCAGCCAGGTGCGGAATTTCTTGGACTGTGAGTCAGCCGCCTTCGGAGTTGCATTGGCGCCTTTGCTGCCAAGGCCGCCAGCCGCCAGACCTCCCTTAAGGAAGTTCTCGAACTTCTTCAACACCTCGCCTTTGTGCTGCTCCATCATCGATTGAAGCAGACCCTTCTCCATATCAGTGAGAGTGTAAGCAGCCTTCTTCTTGGCGGCCAAGGTAGCCTTCACCAGACCCTGGAAGAACAGCCGTAACGACTCCTCGCTGAGATCAGTAAGCAAGTCTTCGACAGACTTCTCGCCATCGCCAACGTTGGTGTTTGGAGCCGCCGCGATCAACCGATTCTTGAACACCAAGGCCTGAGCATTCATCTGTACTGCAGTCAGCTTCGAAATGACAAAGACAGCAGCACAAAGCGTGCTTTGTCTGCCACAAAGGGACAAACACAAAGCGGAGGGCAAAGACATGCGTACCTTCAACCCGCTCGTGCCTGTGATCAATTTGGATGCTGTAGTGGTGTTTTCGGCGTCTTCCTTCTCCAGATCGGCGGCGTAGGACTTGATCACATCCTCGCAAAGTAGGCGGTGTACGCTGTTGAGAACATCGACAGCGTGCTGCTCGTCCTCCGCGTACGTTGGACCGGCAGCCTTGGAAGATTTCTTGTCTTTTCCTTGCTTGTAAGTGTTGCTGGAAGTACAATCAGTGCGTTGTCCATCGAACAACAGAGCTTTGTCCCATGAGGACAACGAAAATTTGTGCGTGGGACGACATTGCTTTGTTCATGGAACAAGGTGGCACAAAGGGGAGGCAAAGGAGCACTTACGAGCCAGCCAGGACATTGATAGCCTCTGTGTTGGACGACACCACCCTTGCCAGAACATCCAGCCTTGCCAGAACAACGAATTCGAATGCAGACAAGGTATTGTTGTCCGCAATGGCTGGCCATTGCTCGCTAGTGATGATGCTACCAACAGCAAATGTTGGCGGACGATCCGTAGCAGACGCGAAGGGAGATTCAGCGCGCATAGGTGTTCCACCAGCAACAGAAGGAGACGCGCTACGGTATGGGCCCTGACGAACGTTGCTGAAAGGGTGCGGGGACTGCGAACCACGAGGGGGCGGAGGTGGCATGCTTGTTGCCGGAGGGGGAGCCATTGTCGATACACGAGTCGGGGTTGGAAACAAGTGTTGTTGGACGATGTTGATGTCGAAGTGATGGGCTGCGAATGACTTGAATGCTGATCACGAAGACTCAGATGAAGGTACATGAATGAAGCAAGCTGCTCTGAAGGTTCTATGAGAGATGTATTTGACAGCACACATCTGGCCCTCACTTCAGACCGCTTCAAAGATGGACGGTTTGCTCCTCGTTGGCATCACATTAGCGATGCAGCAGAGTCTCCAGCTTGGGTGCGCAAGCTTTGTCACGCTCTTGAACGATCGCGTTGGTCGCATCACATCAGGCTTTGTTCCAACACCGGCTGGACACCATACCCGCCATTGGCGCACACTTGCCACGGCATCTCTGAGTGCTGCAGGAAGGGAGTCTGTTGGCTATGTCTCTGTCTTCCGCAATGGGTTCTCGCCGGTTCGGATATCCGCTGGACGTCACTGCGTCGCCAAACGCTCACTCAAACGTCGATCTCATCCGTTGGCTCGACATAGTCCCAATGCGGCGCGCAGTAGCTGGCAAGTCGTCAGAGTCGAGCACACCTCGATACAGATGATTAACATCCGTGAGGTCAACACGTAGACCCAGAGCTAGACTAGAGCTAACGGACTGCTTCCACGATATTCGTCAGGCCACTACGTTCCTCGTTGGTGCGCTTAGACCACTAGTGACCGCATTTGCTCCCCCCATGGATGCGCACGGATACTACGCGTTTCCGGCTCGAGCGCACGACGGTCTGATGAGACGTACGCATCCGCAATATTGCTCGGCCTGGCGTTTGATTCACGCATCACGCCGCATTGCTTCTGACCGCCCCTGTGCGACGGGACCAGCTGGTAACACGGCACGTGAAGGGCAAAAGGAGCGGATCACTTGGAGGTCCTCACTGTAGACACTGCTAGTGTATGTCGCAACAAACTGACGAATCGCTGCTAGTGCTGCCTCGGAGACCTATAGAGGAGATGACACTCTCTCTGACAGGACAGGTACGATTACAGTGGCGCGGTCTTGTGTGTATTAGCATTCTCCTTCACAGAACGTTGGTGAGCAGCTCGCTTCTTTCGTCGCTTGCGTGCCTGGGAATACGTTTAGAGGCATCATGCGTGTGAGAGTAAGGGACGGGAATGTAATTGGACCATGCATGAACCAGACAAAAACACTACTACGCATATGCTCCGTGGCTACATACGTCTAGCCCTAGTGCATAATCGGAAAACCTGGCTTAGCGATGTATCACATTACGGGAGGCTGCATATCTGCATTCGCATTCATGATCTCCGATCCACAGTCTGGTCTCGACACCACTCAGATCCAGCATGAGTGTGTTGAGATTTATTGAAAGTGGCTAAGCACTGCGTCTTGGTGTAATATGAGGTATGCAGATCGTTGACGAGCTGATACTATGTACAGCACACTGAATACGTAGCGCGAGTGTGGTAAGGTAGATTAAACCTCCTCAGCTCCCACGAATCGAGCATTGCAATTCCTCCATCAAGACTTCCGAAACGCACCTTCCTAAACACATCTCGTCACCTCAATAAACAGGCCAGCCCAGCCTTTACTGAACAGCTTTCTTGAGCATCACAATCCCTCCTCAACCACCCAACGCACTGCGTAGAGATAGTAAGTCCTCCTCAACGCAGCGTGGACAGGGCGCGATCGATTCGCAATCTTTCGCCTTACGTGCTGATCGCGCCTCAGACCGTTCACGCACGTCCGATCATAGTGTCTCATATCACGCAGCTACCTCATCTTCTACGCCATTCACCTCTCACCTATCAGGTTCACCACTTTTGTGCTCCTTTCTCATCTGTGCTAGCTGCCTGCCAGAACGTCGCGATCATCCCTCTCACGCATTCGAAATATCCAGACCGCCAACCTCTCAACAGCCATGCCACGCGTCACCATACCGCTACCCAATACGGGTAAACGACAGACTCTGTCCGAGCGCATCGACCGTGTTCTCGAGCTTCCTGATGAAGAGCAAACGGTCATCTTCGACCAAGCGGAGCAAGACTTCAAGGATTTCGAAGGCTTCCGCTACCATGCTCCAGCAACTCAGTCACGCCAGGACTACCATCTCAAGATCTTTCGATCGTACATGGCCGGCAAATGCAAGAAGAACCTCTCAAGCATGACAGAGGCCGAGATTGAAGAGATGACGTTTCCGATCAACGTGGCCGACCATCCGGCCATGTTCAAAGCACTCGGAACATTCGTCATCTTTGTCTGGCACAGCACAGTGCCGCGATCGAAATTGACCGGCAGCAATATCTCATACAGAGCACTCGCAGCCGTGCGCGATTCGATGATGTTCTGGTTACGCTACAAGTACAAGCTCCGAGGTGTTGATCTGCCAGCGACTGCGACCGCGCACAACATCATGACCGATGCCATCCGCGCTGTAGTCAAACGATACCCGGATACTCTCAGCAGAGCTCGCGCCCCAAAACCATACCTCGGGCTTAGCGAGCTCCGCCAGCTGATAGACTACGAAGCCACCAACAACAACAGTATCGAATACTCCGAGCAACACCAGGCAGCCTGGTGTATCGCAAGGTTGACCGCCTGCCGTCCAGGTAGTATCTGCTGGTCTGGTAAGAATGCACGCAATCCTGCCCTCACCTGGGACAACTTCAAGTTCTCTGTTGTGGATGAGACACCAGGCAAATTCCAAGTCGAGATCCGGTTCACGAATATTCATATCAAGAAGCCGGAAGACGTTATGGCCACAAGCGAAGACATCGGAGACGACGCTCTTTTCGTCGCTTTGGTCCCACCCAGCGCGTCGAACCTCATATTCTCCGTCGCTCATCGTCTGCTCGTCATAGCTCTGCGGCGTGGTCTGATCCAGAAGATATCGACACTCGACGACTTGATGGCGACCAACAAGAGGAACATCATGATCAAGACACAGCATCTCGACGAACCCGTGTTCTACAAAGGTAAGTACAAGGGTACTGGTGTGGCTCCCCCCGATCCCATGACGACATACGCTCTCGATGAGTACTTGAAGCGGCGCTGCTGGGCACTTGGATACACGACGCTCGCAATCGGCATGGTAGCAATCCGCCGCCGTGCCGCAAGCGACCTTGTATCTCGCGTTGGTACCGAGGCTACCCGTCGTATCCTCGGTCACGCACCTGATGTCTTTACACTGGAACGATACTACATGTTCGTGGGCCCGATGCTGGAGCAGTCCGGCATGCTCCTCGAGGAGGCCATTTCCGACAAAGGCTTCAACGACGTCTATCGCAAAGCATGGGCACCACTAGCGACTGATCGCCTGGAGGATGAGGGTATCAAGCGTTGCCGAGGTGCTGCCCTGCGTACCATGACTGACAGGCTTGCGCTTGCTGATGAGCTTTACCTTGCCGAGCAAGAGTCCCCAGAGGCTCGCAAGAAGCACCGCAAACGACTTCGTCTCTACGCCCACCGCGCACTGCTAGAAGAGGAGGCGAAGCAACAGCAGGCGAACGTAACTCAAGCCGAGTATGCGGCGCGGATAAAGGACATGTCGAACTCCACCTTCGCCGCAACTGTTCTCGCGCGAGCATCCGAACTCCAGGCTCAGCATGTTGACGTTTCTGCAGACGATACACGAGGACCGTGGACCGAGGAAGGCGAGGACGAAGAAGAACTTGATGAAGATGGTCTCATCGCCGTAAGTGGCTTTCCTTGTTTGCATGTTGTTAGCGTTTTATCTGCCAGCCTCTGTCCTCAGTTCTCAAGCACATCACTGCCACTCAAAGCATCTTGCCTCGGCTAACCTTTCTCACAGAACGATGTTCCACAGCCGGATCTCGAAACCCTCGATGGCCAAGGTCGTGAGTCTCGATCCATCGTCATCCCTGCGGATGAAGAGCTGGATATTGCCGATGTCGACACGGTCGAAGCCAACGAATCCGAGGCTACTGCCTCCTCTGCTGTGCGTTACAAGTATCAAGCCATGGCGTTCATGGAAGCTTTGCTCGACGACCGCGCCAATACGAACTTGCCGTGGTCTGAACAGGACAAACGTTGTCCAGATTGCCAAGAAGACTCTTCTGTGACCGAAGCTCAGCGTGTAAGTCACACAAGTTCTCAAACATCGCACAGCTGTTCATACTGATATCACGACAGGACAAGCAATGGGACCGAGCAGACCATCTGCAAAAGCACATGGACAGCAACTTCCACTCTGGGATCAGCAAGTTCATCCGCCTGACGACGACAGCTCAGGAGAATCATCCGCTTGGCCTGTTCACCTGCACGTATTGCGAGCTGTGTGTTACGGATCGTCAGGAGCACTACCGCAAGAGCAACCGCGACGCCCCAGAGCTTACATTTGAGACCTACGACGAACTCGTAGAGCACATCGAGTCCAGCACAGATGAGACTGATGGCAGAGCGCACGACGAGATGAAGGATCTTGCTGGTTGGTATGATCCTATGTTCTCATTCAAGAAGAAGTCAACGCGCATGACGAATGAGAATCGCGCAGATGGGTTGAGGAACCTCGCGCGGATGGGTGTCGATATCGTTCAGCTGCCGCCTGTTGCCTCCACGACTCCTCTACCTGGTCCTTTCCCAGGTACAATCATCGGCGCGGCGCTCGACTCCACCGCCAGCAATGTACCAAGTAAATTCTCGACTACAGTCAGGTGGCAATCACTCGACACCATTCCGAATTCGCAGGCCGTGCCCGATCATCTGCTCCGATACGTCACCACAGGCAATGTGCCATCGACTACGGCTGTGCCGCCACGCTTGCAATCCTCCATCAAGCCGACGCAGTGGCCGACGCTTCCGCCAAAGAGCAAGAAACTCCAGAAGCTGTCGAGCCAAGCCAGGTCCGGCAGCAAGTCAGCGGTGCCTGGTGATGACGACGTGGAGATGGAAGATGCGGATGCAGCGGGAGAGATGGGCATGAGCCATGACAATCCCGTCGAGCTTTCCGACGAGCATCAAGAATCGGAGGTGTCGGACGAGGACTGAGTACGGCGTGGACATATGTGGGTGATGGGTTCGAAGTGGTCCAGGTGAGCGTGTGTCAAGGTCACAGCAAGTTGAGTGAGAGTGCTAGTATGCAGAAGCAATAGAGGTTTCGGTAGTATGTAGGCGGCTCGCTTTGACATGGGACAATGTTCACTCCCTTCGTCTCTCTCAATGCTCGTGCTTCCAAACACCCATCGCAATTTTCATCTTGCACATGCTGTGTCGGCGAGAGATATTGTCTGCTTGGTGTTAGCCGCTCGCATCGTGGTCCGATTCTCCGTGACCGCCGCTGCGACTTAGGGCGATAGATGCATAAGACAAGGTCTTCTTCCATCAAAATCTTGCATAAAGTTGCCGCCTGTGAGGACATCCTAGCTTCCTCACAAGATGATCTCCGGATTCTTGGTTCTATGTATGGACTCTCTACGGCGTTCGTGAACACTGCAGTTGAGACGCGACATACGCAGGTTTTCAAGAATACTCGGCAGCGAAACACGTTCGTGTGAACTTTGCAGCACCCATCTCTGCTAAGAACACTATGAAGGATGCATGATTGCACTAGGGTCTGATGGTTTATAATAGTCATTGTCATATCTTATGTCCTGCCTGAGCACAGCTAAACCATTTCCCTGTGCATTGAGGACGCTCGCTGCCCTCCATTTCGCTAATCGTGAGATCGACAATACCCTTGCACATTGAAGCCTGGCTCGACGCCTATGAACCAGGAATCGACAAAAAGAAAGAGTTGCAGCATGTAGCCACGCCCTGTGCTCCGAATCGGGGAATTGCTACAGTTTGTAAGTATGGGAGCAGGTAATGGAGAGCGTGAAGATCGAACTTACAACCCCGGCCTCCTCGGCGCTTGGTCGTGAGACCGTGAGAGCGAGAAATCCTAGCCACTAGACCAATTCGGACGTTGTGGAAGAAGCGGAGGAAATGTAAACTATAGACTAAAGCATTTTTGGCTCCACCCGAGTCCGCAGAGGCGCTAGCGAGACCATTGGCTGATACAGCACTGGTGAGACTCTCTAGTGCCGAACTAGTCGAGGGCTCTTGATATCTTCGGCTGGTCTCCTGCGTAAGCACTTCCGTGAGTCTGACAGTCCCCACCGGAGAGCTTCTAGCCTAGAAGCATGTATCAAGATCGCCGCAACATTGATATCTCCAGTTGGATAGAAGGCGGCTCCGAAAAGAACTTGCGGGGCGGTCGATGGTTCAGTACGAATGTAGCACAGGAGCGGAGGGCCGTGTCGTCATCTTGGTTACCACGTGACCAGAATGCAACTTACTCCCGAAGTCAGTCCATCTTCCTACATGTACCTATTCGCCCTAAGTGAAACGTGCACTTTAATGTTGACAACATGATCGACGCCATCGCTAACGAATGACCGCCGTCTGTCGATATTGAGCGTTGACACAATATTGATGCTCCTTCGATATGATCTGCAAACCTCCACTCCACCCCGCTTTTCACCTCACACATCGGCCCGCCCGGCGACAGTGCGGCTACTGCACATCACCGATTTTCTCTCGCGTCGTGATGACGTTTCTGCTGGGCTCAGTGATCATCGCATTGCTCGGAGCTGTCTTCGCTTACGCCTGCGTCATGTGGAGCATGAGGATTCGCAATGCCAGTAAGCTTCCCCTCCGCATGTCTGGCACGCGGCAAATATGAGTAGCGTCGACCGTTAGAAAGGTAGTATCAGCTCTTTCTTTTGACCTCACATGAATTGCAAACCAGTGAGCGTGTCTCAGTGTCTAACAACAGATCTCACAATGGCTTCGTCTGTCTTACCTCGTCACTCTCCGGACTGGTCATCCAAGGAGTCTCACGACAACGACCTCAAGGCAGAGGAGTCTTCGCCGCCACAAGCCATCCTGACCTCGCCGACTACAATCACGACCCAACATGATCGTCTCGCGCCGACCGAAAGCGGGCTACAAGCCACCTCCACTGGACTCTCACACTCTCGTGCCCTGCTCGGTCTCCATCCGAGTGCTCCGATAGACGAGGAACACGATCTCGCAGAGCACAGTGACTTATGGTGGCCAAAGATCCGCATGACTCTCAAGGAGCCCTTCGGCGAGTTCTTTGGCACCTTTATTATGATCTTATTCGGCGACGGCAGCGTAGCGCAAGTTCTGCTCAGTACTAATCAGACGAGTGCACCGGGAGGTAACGGCTTCGGCGCCTATCAATCGATCTCCTGGGGCTGGGGATTGGGAGTGATGCTGGGCATATACGTCGCGGGCGATAGTGGGGCGTATCTTAAGTAAGTTGTTTCAGCTCGAACCCACTTGGCTCATACTGATATTCCATGGCTAGTCCCGCAATAACGTTCACATCCTGTCTCCTCCGCAAGCTCCCCTGGCGGCGGTTTCCAATCTACTTCATCGCCCAAGTTCTCGGCGCTTACTGCGCCAGCGGCGTGGTCTACGCAAATTACATCAATGGCATCAACACGTTCGAAGGTGGGCCTGGCATCCGCACAGTCCCGCCGTCCAAGACTGCCACAGCGGGCATCTTTTGCACATACCCTCAAGCAGACCTGACGAAAGCAAGCCAATTCTTCAGCGAATTCATTGCGAGTACGATCCTGATGTTCGTAATTTTCGCTCTCAAAGATGATACGAATAAGGGGAGCTTTTCGGCATCTGGCAATTGGTTCCCACTAGCCCTCTTCTTCCTGATCTTCGGTCTCGGCGCCTGCTTCGGCTGGGACACCGGATATGCAATCAATCTGGCCCGTGACTTCGGACCACGACTGATGAGCTATTGCGTCGGGTATGGGCATGAGGTGTGGAGTTCAGGAGGGTACTACTTCTGGATCCCGATGGTTGCGCCTTTCTTTGGATGTGCGTTTGGAGGACTGCTGTATGATGTGTTCTTGTACACCGGGCCCAGTCCGATCAATACGCCTTGGTTCGGACTGAGGGAGCTGATACATCCAAAAGCTGCTATTGCGGAGAGGGTGAGGCAGCAGAAGGAGCAGCGGATGGTTTGATGCCCGTAGCAGTGTGAATTACAGTCTGAATACAGAGGTACCACATTTCCTAGGTCCTACAATGGCACGCGATGTTGTGGCTGGTGGGATCATGTCTGACTGAGCTGATTCGCGCATGGCTGGAGTCCATCGCACTTTCCGACAGCTTCCCCAAGCCAATACTCGCAAAATCGCGTTATTGCTTCTCCGCAACCACAGATCGACACGAAACTGGGACCGCATCCTCTAGACTAATATCCTCCATCAGCGCCGCTTTCGACTTCTGCAAGATGTCTTCCGCAGCGCTCCTCACCCTCCCAAAGGAGCTCCGCCTCCAGATCTACGACTATCTCTACTCGTCTTCACCTTCGCCTACGCCAATGCCCCTCGCACCGCTCTCCCACGGCCTGCCCGGTGCCTCGAGGCAACTTTACAACGAAACGATGCCCTACTACCTTGCCTGCCGCAAGATCTACTACAGCACATCCCACTTCCAATTATTCTTCTAGAAGTCCGACCGCGTGCGAAACATGCGCAGAGTCGAGGCCAAGATCATGGCGATTCCGAAGCGAGACTTCAATCACATCACGAAGCTCAGTATCACAGTGCGCCCTTGCATACGCGGTGCCTTGGACGCAAAGTACAATGAGGACTGGATCTACACTCTCGTTCATTCACTTGGTGGCTGGTGCATTGAGCGCATTCACCCTATTTGCGGCAAGTGTAACTGGTCACACACCGTTTGCTCAGATGATGGCCATCGCTGTTGGAATTATCGCAGATTCAGACGCCACATGTCGCACAAGACTATCAAGGGTACCGGACAATCCGAGTGGGAGCAGTTATGGGAACGGATTCGCAGTAAATCGGAGCTAACAGAGGCCTGTGAAGAGGTCGAATGGGAAGGGCAGGGTAATGGGGGGCTAAGGCAGCAGGTGCTCGATATTGTCGGCACAGAGATGTTGGTTGATATGTTTGTAAGATGAGGTGCTGGCGCCGAGGCTTGCATGAGCTCTGGATCTTCGAGCTGCTTGTGCTCATCAGGATTTCAGGATTGGATGATGCGGATGTTGGGCAGGCCATGTTTCGATATCGCTCCGGAAAGGGGTGGTGTATTGATGGTAACTCGATCGTGCGTGAGAGAAGTCGAGCACTACGTTCATCTCACCAAATAGCTTGTCATGTCTTCGACCTCATCAGCAGGGACACGGTGATACGACAGCCCTGCGCAGGCATCAAACAAAAGTGCAAGCATCCCGTTCATTATCAATCTACCTTCCATTTGCGTCGATATCCCACCTATAAGCACACCTTGGAAGGTACGGATCGCGAACAAGGTCGCGCTTGCCTCACCCAGCAGCATTTTGGTCCGTCCACCTGATCAACGCCCACGAAGGACCTTTCAGATAAGAAAAGATTTGCGTCTACCCCCTGTTACACCCGCAGCAAGCGATCGTCCATCAGTGTTCAACATGAGTCACAGAGACGACCTACCACACGAGATCACCCTCGAACGACCTGCGGATGCAGGTATAGCCATGGAAGCAGACCTCGCAAATCTCGCCTCTCTCACCCTCGACGAACAGAGCGGGTTGCCTCCCATGACTTTCCTCGCCTTGCCGGAAGAGCTCCGTCTACTCATCTACGAGCACTTCTACGCCCCAGTGCCCGCTAATGGTTCGATACCTCTTTCGCCTCTCCCCGACGCGATACTTCGCACATGTCGCCAAGTCTATACCGAGTGCCTGCCAATCTACCGCGCCGGTCGTGATACCTACTACAGTCCCTCGCACTTCGATCTCATCCTCGACGCCACGGTCTCCCAGTCTCAAGCCGAAGAACGCATCCTCTCAATCCCCGAGCGAGACTTTGACAAAATCGCCAACCTGACGATCACCGTCCTCTCGAGCAAACCTATATGTATCAAAAATCGGACATATACCCTCATACACCCCCACGGCGGCTGGCGAATCGAGTGGCCTCATGTGCCCGGTCAGTACCGAGGGCCACCCATTCCATGCAAGTTCGTTTCGGACGGCCGGGCG
>JAVRRP010000810.1:0-13731 GCA_036872775.1 Oleoguttula sp. CCFEE 5521 | reverse complement strand
CAGCAAAGACCATGCCGCAGATGAAGATGTTCATGCTATGTGCTGTACTGCAGATGATCATACCGACGACGATGAAACTCGCTCCGATGAGCGCGACGTACCGACGACCGATGAGATCTGAGACTGAGCCGACGAAAGGGCAGACCGCAGCGAGGGAGAGGAGATTGGCCAGGACGAACCAGATCCAGCGATCTACACCGCCGATATCCGCGTAAATAATTGGGGGGACGCCGCCGAAAAGGTAGACGGGGATTTGGGAGCCGGTCTATACTATGGCTAGCCGTCAGATGCGTTCGAGCGCATTTGAAGGTTAATGTGACCTACGGAATGCCATAGCAATTAAGCTCATCATCCGCTGAAATGACATCTTGGGTTCCGGAGCGTGGTCTATGCCGCCCCAGTATGTTCGTACGCCGTTCTCGTCAAAGTGATTTAGGTGGCCGGGCACACGCTCATTAGTACGTGCCTTCTCGAAATGCGACATTGTGGTTTTCTCGCCCGCTGGCGAGCGATCGGAAGCTTCTATCGATCTATAAGCATCGTGATCGAATATATAGCAAACTGCTGTTCACTCACGCGAGCTTTCGCTCCGTTCGACGAGGTTCGTCATGAAGACGGTGGTCGAGCAGCTCGCTCAGTCGCCTTGAAAGATATGTGCAGTCAAATGAAGAAGGATGAGAATGGCCCAGATATCAATCATACGGCAGGAGCAACTCCAAACAACCTTGAAGTACACTGGCGATCTGTACCCGAGGGTATGGGAGTTGACATGTAGCCCTTTACTCGCGGCCTAACAGGAGATACCTAGCACGGAGTCTTGCCCATTACGGGTTGGCCGTCCGGGTTTAAAACTCTGCCTTCCGGTGATTGTGGAGTATCTGGACACCTCTGCTGCACTCATGGCAGAGACTTTGGAAGGTGAAATGCGGGGATGTCGATCAGCTGCACACGATCCCATGCGCATCTTCCTCGAGTAGCCGCAGTGGTTGGGATCGCGTGCAGGGCATTGCTCTAGATGCGTGAACTATCATCTCGGCTCGCTTGCGATTGGCCCGTACCGACAGCCCGGTCCCAGGGTTTCGTACCATGCGGCTTTGACGCCGTGAGACTGCAGGCGTCGCATCAGTGGTTGTGGGGAATTGTGCTTTTCTTTCGAGTGGATGACATTGACACAGTGGAAGGGCCGGAGTTTCTCGGTAGATCACAAACGTTCTTTACTTTCCCTCCCAATAACGACGTCACTCGCTATAGAGCAATATAAAACGCCCGCAATATGTGTCTGTTGCTGATGTTGTGTGGAAGGTAGAGTGGATGCCCAGATCTCTTTGAATTCCCTAGCGGGTCCTCCCCACGAAATGCTGGGGAAGCGAAAGGGTTTGTTTTGGCGACACTCATTTGGCCCGCTCGTGAACTCTCTTTCGTCCAAGTGCGACCCATTCAACGTCACGCTACTAGGCTAACTTTGCACACCACGAATAGTGACGGTGGCGTGTTCGTTCGTATCAGGGTACAACGAGCGGCTCGAGGCGTGGAGCATCGATAGTACGGTTCATATCTGGCTGCGCATCAGAAGCAGCTTGCGTGTACCAATCGTACGAGATATTACCTTCACCCACACCAGGAGAGACTCCGCCTCGATACGTGAGCCCTTGATCGAGGATAGGCGTGATTATGAGGTTCGGGCCACGGAGAAATTGGTTATCGTGATTGGCTAGGGATGGGTTATTGGAAATTCCCATGCCAAAGCGCGCATGACTGTCGGGCAGTCGTGTGGGAGCGGTAGAAGAGCGTGTATATGTAGGGCAGCCGTAAGTACCGGATCGCCACCGTGGCGCGGGAGGCTTCCGCGACGGACGCCCAGACGTAAGCTTCCTGCTGAATGGAGGAGGGGACATTGTGGTTGCTGTAAAAGGGAAAGAAAACTATGAGCCGCATCTAGCGTTGCAGAGCACTTCATCCGGATTGTCATTGAAGCTACACGTGTCAACACCGAACATGGGGATGCTGGAAAGGGCAAGGTTCAGGGCTTGCACGACGGAGAAGTACATGTAGGCAATGAGTCTAGCATTATAGCCGCCCCAATGGCCTGCCAATTTGCGCGTGCCAGCGAAAGTCAAGCGGCCAATGATGAAGGGATGCCTGCCGGGGAAGACTACGAGGGGTTTTGGTAGGTTGCGTTAAGGATCTGGTAGCCGAGGAGGTTGTGTACGTCGTACTCGTCGGTACCGTCTTCGTGAGTAACGTTGGGGCTGCTGGCGTGGACGGCAAGGTTGCCTTGAATTTTATTAATCACGTACGGGGGCTGGCTGACATCCCGCACGCCTAGGGTGATGATCGGAGGAAAGTAGGGCACTGTAGCAATAGACAGTGAGATGGCTGCTGCGCTAGCTGATGCGATCGATGCTGACAAAGAAGATGTTGCAGTAACTTAAGTTAGGATCGCTAGTGGTTAGCTAATGGAAAACTCCTCATCAAATCGTTCACCACCGCCAGGTCATACACGAACCCACTGTTCTTAGTCAGGGCCTCCGGTGATCAGGGCATCACTGCTGGACTCTGCACACGCTGCGGCAGGAAGTAACGCCATTTCCGCGTCCCATGCTTAGGCTCAAGGGGACAGACTACGGCGCACCCTGCTGCTGGCAGATCAAAGGGGTGTGTGATACACGTGCGACATGAGATCGCCTTATGGGCCCATTTGACTTTCCACTCCATCATCTCTCCGGCCGCACCACCGTCACTCGGACGGCATTTTTACGGTAGAGCCCTTCTGTTACTCCAGTCGTTTCGTCCCCCAGCCTAGTACATCTCTTCGCCATTGTATACATGTCTGCTACATATAATCAGCCATGGCAGCGGCATCGTCGTCTTCGTCAGCCGCCAGCGCAGCGATCCGCCAGAAGACCACCACCATGATGAACCACGACAACCCGAAAATGGCCGCGAACAATGTTCGCCAAAGCTACGGCGAGGACGAAGACGCATTCGAAATGGCCGATGGAGTGGTCGCGAAGAAATGGCAAGATACCGACGCCGATAGAAAAGACATGTCGCAGCTTGGTAGAGTGCAAGAATTACGGGTATGTTCGTGCGCTTCGCGGAGATCCGACCATCGATTGGGATGTGCTAACATTAAGCAAAGCGAAACTTTCAATTCCTTTCCATCCTAGGATTTGGCTGTACATTGATTGCGACATGGAAGGTCCTCGTAACAACCCTGACCACGTCTCTTACCGATGGTGGCACCGCAGGTCTTCTCTGGGGCTTCATCATTGTCGTCATTGGCTTCTCCTTTGTGTATTTGTCCATCGCCGAGATGGCATCCATGGCACCTACATCTGGCGGCCAGTATCGTAAGTCAAGAGAACTAGCGCACAAGTCGCATGCCCGGTGATTCATCGTCTAACTTCCTGCCAGACTGGGTATCTAAGTTCGCACCCGTGAGCGCTCAAAATTTCCTTTCATACCTTGTCGGATGGCTCTGCTTCACCGGATGGCGATGCGCCATCACTTCCATCACCTTCCTGGCTGGTACTGCCATTCAAGGTCTAATCATTCTCAACAACCCCAACTATATCTACGAGTCATGGCACGGCACCATGCTCATCATCGCCATTACAACCTTTGCCATCTTCTTCAACACGGTGCTTGCGAAGAAGTTGCCGTTGGTAGAGGGACTGCTACTCATCCTACACGTTCTGGGCGCCTTTGCGATCATCATCGTTCTCTGGGTACTTGCGCCTACAGCCAGCGCGCGTGAAGTATGGACACAATTCACGAACGCCGGCAACTGGAATTCCGCTGGCACCTCGACGATGGTCGGTCTGCTCAGTCCCATCATCTCCATGATCGGGTTTGACTGCGCGGTACACATGCGTCAGTACCTGCTTCGCCCTGAATTGCGAGAAACACTGCTAATATACCCTCACAGCGGAAGAAGTCAAAGACGCTGGTACCAACCTGCCCAAAGCCATGCTCTGGGCGGTAGCATTCAACGCTACGCTGGGTTTCCTCATGGCCGTCACTCTCTGCTTCACCTTGGGCAATGTCGACGACATCTTCGCGACCGAAACCGGCTATCCGTTCATCCAGGTCTTCTACAACGTCACGCAATCATACGCCGGCGCCTCTATCATGACACTCATCCTGATTCTTACATTGACGTCCGCCGCCATTGCCGAAGTCGCCACAGCGTCCCGCCAGCTCTGGTCATTCGCCCGTGATAAGTGTGTCCCAGGCTACCAGTTCCTATCTCACATCACACCAGGCTGGAACATCCCGCTCAACGCGGTGCTGGTCTCGCTCGTCGTAACGACTCTACTATCCCTGATCAACATTTGATCGACCGCCGCCCTGAACGCCATATTAACCTTGACGACCGTCAGTCTTCTCGCATCCTACATGATTGTCATTGGCTGCGTCATCCTCAAGCGCGTCCGCGGACAACCCCTCCCAGGAAGTCGCTTCAGCTTAGGTAAATGGGGTCTTACGATCAACATCATCGCAATTTGCTACCTCATGCCCATCTTTGTTTTCGCCTTCTTTCCCGCAGCGACCCCCGTCACGCCCGAGACGATGAACTGGGCCATTGTGATGTTCGCGGGTATCATTGGCTTCGCTGTGATCTACTACGTTATTGTTGGAAGACACCACTACGTGCCACCTGTGGCGTTGGTCAGGCGTGACGTGTACTGAGAAGCGATTTACTCAATGGTTCAGGCGTTATGTGCTGGGCATGCAAATTTTGGACGGGAAAATCGCGTCATTGAGATACTTGTATTGCATTTAGCAGATATGAAGGCCGAATAGCCCATTTCTATTTCGTGTACGCATCTTGTCTATTAATCCCCAATCGACTATAGTCTAGATACGACAAGCTTGAATATGCAGCGATCATGCCTCTCCATTAATTTCTCCGTTTGCGTCAATTTCAGGCATCGATTGCACTTTTTCCATCTTCGCTTGCAACGTCCTACAACAATGCCTACGTAGCAAACTTCGAACTGTCGAAGCCCGATCCGCCCTAAGCAGCATGACGACGGCATGGTCTCCACTCGATGTAGTAGCATGAACCAAATGTACATGTCTTATATAATTTGGTCGCATAATGATGGCTTACGGCTTAACGTTTTCTGAACCAAGATGGTCACTCGCAATAGCCATGGACGATACGTTTGCCGAGATAAGCACTCTCCCACGTGACCGACCCGTCTTCGCCTCTTTCAGGCTTCAGGTTCACTTGTGTAAGATGAGTTAGGATTATCTAAGATTATTCGGATGAGGTTGCATATATGTACAGATCAGCACCATAACCGATACCAGCCCCATCGGTGTAATCCTGCCGGTAGATTTATGCGCGGCCAGCAAACACCCTGCCATGCGTCTGATATATACAGCCGGCCACCACCCAAGCAATGCTCATTACCTCATTCTAGCTCAGCGACCTCTCAACCCAGTCCCGAACGCCCGTCCACCAACCCTCCTCCTTTGCCTCCAGCGCCCTCGCCGTCGTCCGGAAGCTCTCCACGCCTCTCTGGCCCTCAATCTGGTCCTTGCCAAACCAACTCCCATGAAGCCCATACGGCACTCTCTGCGGCAACATAATCCTCGCAGCAACATCCTTCATCGTGTTCGCATTGACCACCCACAGTTCACTCTTCGCCCTCAACGCCGAAGAATCAGCCGGCACGTCTCCAGCCAACGTCAGCTGCGACTCGTCGAACGCATAGAAGATGAGATATCCCTCGTCTTCAGCACGGTTCGATGAGGCGGGCACGAAGCGCGGTCCTTGCGCAAACCAACCTTCAGGCATGACGAAAGCTTGCAGTGGGTCGGATGGGTCTTGACTGGCAAGGACGTCTTCCATGGAGCGGGTGTCTACGGCACCGGTGACGCTTCGAGGAGGATGGCTCTGGCCTTGCACGATGAGGGACTTGGCATCGGCTTTGAGGAGGACGTCAATTCTGGTTGCTTTGCCGAGTGCGTAGCCGAATGAGGCAGTGGAGGTGGAGCAGCCGTAAATGTAATGTGCGTTTTGCATTTCGAGGTCGGGGTGCACGGAGGGGAATTCAAAGGGGATGGTGGTAAGGGCCCATCGATGGATTATTTGAGAGGTGGTGAGGTTGAAGTTAAAGTAGTAGAGACGACATTAGTCTTCATGGAGGCCGTCTGCCTCCGAGAAAGCTTCCTCGTCATTGTTGTCGATACGAAGTAGTGCTTCTCTTTCCTCGGAGGGTGACTCTAGTAGGCTTGCCTTCTCGAAAACACTCTCTTCGGTGTCGTAATCGTACTTTGAGAAGAACGGCATCCTTTTCGCCGTCATGACCACTTTAGGCCGGGTGTCAATTGGCGCCTTAATGTTGCCGGCAGCGAAGACCAGCGTAGCACTTGTCAGTCTACATGCCAGCATGTTGACTGCAGTCGTCTGGCCAGTCGAGTCCGTATCGTCCCAGGTGTTGGCAGTATGGAATATACAGCTCGCATCTGTCTCGAACCATCTCACTTGCTCCGGGTTTCTTCGTGGGAAAACGCCGAAGCGTGACGGCTTCGACGGGTCGTACGTAACGGGTGGCTTTCCTTTCGTTTGGTTCATTGGGTCCAGAGAGAGCGGTAGGTCCATGATGACTGTATGCATGAGCGACACGAAAAGTCATGCATCATCTTTGCGCTGTGAATGCCGGGTACGGGTGCGTTCAGGAGCTTGCCATGGTGTGGCCGGTCCGGGCGAGGTTGCTCGCTGTCGTATTGTAATGTTGAAGCCAGCTGTCGCTCGGGGATAATGCTATACTCGACGTAAGGAGGCGCGAACGACGAGTGAAACATGAGCATCTCCTTGGTCTTAGGGTCGACCTTTGGATGCGCGGTGGTCCATTCCCGCATAAAGGCAATCAATCCTCCGTGTTCACCAAGCACCTTCTCTTTTCGTCCACCAACCATCAATTCATTCTCAGGCTCGCCTTCCGCTTTGGCGCCATCGAACCATCCCACAGTCTCCAGCCCTGGCAACTGTATCCTCAATGGCGGACCACTTTCGCACGTCGCCAAAGCCCGCCCGTCGTGAAACAGTACACTTGTATTCGCGACGGTTATCTTCTTGCGCACACGACCTCAGCCGAAAGGCCAACTTAACCTCATCAAACCCTGTCGTCAACATCAATCATGTATGGCTCTGGGAAGGTTTAGGAGGCGGGCTACTGTCCGAAAATTCTTGTATGCGGCGATGAGACTCCCTACATCCGCTGCCAGTCAGTATCGCTTGATGGAACATAGAGGCTGTAGCAAGTAAGGCTTCCGACCACACCACATGGACGTAATGTGATTGCTATTGTTGTCGAGAATAACGAATCGTATTGATTCGACTCCGCGTCAGAGACTCTGGAAGACGGGGAGCGCCAATCAGTTTTAGCCCGAGTTTCATTGTCTGGTCCCAATCCAAGACAGGTTGAAGCGTGATCAGCAGTCATGCAAACGCAGCTTGGAAGCAACGTGGAGTACTCTCATACACTGCAATCCACGTAGTACGGATATACGGGACTTCTCTATACATGGCTTGAAGTCAACATGCGAAGCTTAATGCTGATGATAGTTGATGAGGGAGGCGGCCCTTTCAGCTTGCTCTAACCCGTAAACTCGCCGCGCCTGGGCACAAACTCGGAAACGCCAGCACTCTGGGGACAGAACATGGGCCCAAAGCAGGGCCAACGCTTGGGTATGAATCATGTTCATCGCATCTTATTCATAAAAGGTGACAAGCACGAATACCTCGTCACGTCCGTCGACTGATCCGGCATGATTGGACAAGGCAAACGGGAGTTTCTCCACACGCAGCAGAACGCAGTCTGCCTCAGGCTCGCTCACACAACTGAGCGACCGAGCACTGGAGATCAGTTGTGAATCGATTCAATTGAGCCCGCTACGAGTCTGCTTGGACATATAGTCATGGACTTTCCTACAGCTAGGCGCCTCGTGCTCAACTCATGTAAGAGTCATCGATTGCAATCTATCCAACAATCGGTACAATACGATCCTGTAGCCAACACCAGGTAACGGCCACACGCCATCCACAGCATACACATCATGAAGCTTCTCGCATAATCCTACCCTCTGCAAGTCAAGAGAGGAGCCATTTCACCTATCGATGACGGTCTGGACTGAGTCTGGCCACATCGATCGCGCAGGCTAAGACCGGAAATGCATGATGCGGCATTCAAGTTCATCCAAACGCTCCTTAACGAAGTGTATAAGCTCGAGAGTGGACGACAGTGCAAAGGCCACGAGGTGTTAATGGCTAGATGCAGCTTAGGTTTCACCAGCTAATGTAAGGTCATCGACTGTGCGTGGTGCTTCGCGAACAAGGAGGTCAAGGAAGTGGATGAAGACGTGGATGAGCGCAAGGCGGAAGGCAGAAACTCGGGCGAGACGCAGAGCTAGAACTCGGGCCAGAAGGAGAACAAGGTAGAGGGTAATGATGAGGATAGCCACGGGGTTTAGGATGATGATGGCGTGGCCTAGGTAATGACAATGAGATACAAGACAAGATTGAGGGTGACACGGCCGGTGAGATCTGGGTAATTGATATTCGGCGATGGAAATACCAGGACGGTCAGAAAAGTTTCGAACTGAACGCTCTTCTTGTCGATCAATATTGATGTACACCTAGGCACACTTCTCTCCGAACAAGAAGACCACGGAGTCGTTACGGCTCCAGAAGTCATTGCGATCGAGCAGGAACCCGTTGACATTGAGGATCTCCACGATGCGGCCCCAAGAAGCTTGCTGGGTATCAGCTGGCGCATTATCCCGTTGGCAAGTTCGTTCAACTCACCATTCCCAACCCATTATCATTCGACATACACCATGAGCTGCCTGTGGTATTGCCCCGCGTCTGCACTTGATCGACGTCTGCGAACACAATCGTCACTATTCAGCTCATTGGAAAGCCAGGTACTGCTGACATACCCCATTCATACAGGCTGTACAGGATCGTCCAGTTCTGGGCCAGCAGGGCGCTCTCCATAATCTTGACCTTCAGTGCGGTGTACTTCGCCGTGTAATTGACGCCGTCGACAGGGAACTCATAGGCGCAGAAAGGGCTGGTGTTGTTCCAGGAGTAGTAGCTTGTGATGGGTGTCCTGTCTGTGCAGCTACCGTTGACCTTGCCAATGCTATCAGACGTCGGATCGCCGTTGCATGCGAAGCAATCGATTTACTCTGGGAAGGGAAGCAGTTATCGTACTAGCGTGGGTTCAGTATACAAGCACACAAGAGCGGCAGCGACTACGCCAGACACACCGACTGCCGAGATAGAGAGATTGCGAGGCCACAAGCAGCGCAAGGAGTGGAGGAATCGTGTTTCGGACCAGTAGGAAGTACAGTTCAATCATGCCAAGGTCGTGTATAGAGCGCAACGCCAGAGTCGAGGTACGAGCACCGTAGCGCCATGGTTCAGAGCGAGGGCGAGGTTCAGAGCGGACAGGTGGTCTGTGAATGTGATTAGCGCGGTAAACGGGGTGCTGCAAGTCAGTGGCCAGTATGACTCACGGCGGCAATCCAAAATTGGCAGGTTCGAGGGCGAGGAAGGGGGGAGCAGATCGGCGGGCGTAGAGGACAATGTGAGAAGCACAAAGAAGAAGCGAAGCAGGCACAGCGAGGAGTTATGCAAGCTGTTGCGCACGGGGCGCTTGGGCGCACGCAGTTCCCAGACGCAGATGCGTCCGTTTCCTTATGCGAAAGTCCCGTCAGGGTGAGAACTTAAGTTGATGGAGGGTGGCGCTAGGGCTGTTCGACCGAGTTCAAACTGTCAGAGTTTTTCTAAGGCATTGTGATGATCGGGCGGGGGCTGATCGTGCCGCCTGGGACAACATGTAATTAAGACATCAGTATGTATACGTTGGAAGATTTGACAAGGGGTGCAGCCAAGGACGCAAGACTTTGCCACAGTCATTTCGTAATTCGCCAGCGGGAGTACAGATAACAAATGATGTCTCGGCCTCTGTCTATTACCGGTATGGGGTCGCTTCGTCGCATTTGAGACATAGCGCAGACCGTCGCGCTGTCTCCAGTCAGCATTTAACATCCTAGCGAAATCTGTGTCATAGCGCGCAAGTCCCATACCTGGTCATCGCCTACCTCCGTCACTGCAGTTCGCTGGATTGTGGCGCGCGCGACCCAGACTCGACGCAGTTTCATGCGATGGCTGGAGACTTTGTACTTAACCAGCAACCAGTGCAAGGACTAGCACGGGTGCCACGTGCCTCCATTGGCCACTCGAACTAAGTTTACACCTACGTACGTATTGTGTTCCGATGTGTACCATCTTTTCAGGATCGTTGCCGCCCTACGTTCAGACGTTCTGCCCAGAATACCTTCGGTTTCCTTAGGAACTCGCTGCTACCAGGTTCAAAAACGGAACAATGACTATGGCAATTGCGAAATCAAGGGTGGAGAGCTATAGTAAGCATGGCGGTACTGCAATTGTTGCCATACAAAATGACTGACAGTTATACCCACTCCTTGCAGTTTCCCGTGTCGGTCAGCTGCGGAGTTCTCGGAGGAGCCGCGACTCGCAAAAGTACATGAATACACGTCTCTTACTACGGCGCGACCGTTTATACACTTGAAGCCTACGTAGATATATAGCATAGGTGATAATAAGTACTCCTGTCTACTTTACATATTATATAAGGATATGATAGAGGTGTTATAGGAGTATACGTACATTCGCCGAGGAAAGTCCGGTAGACGCCGAGCACGTGACCTATCGTCGCAATGTAAACTCGAATCTCTACATACTACTATAGCTATACGAACATGCCGCTACCGCACGTCTACAGTGTCTTAGACTATAGTAATATACTTAACCTATATTATATATGTATTCTAGTATGTATAACATAGGATCTAAGAATTTATAGGGAACGACGGTGTATTACTCTGTTTAAACATGCTCGCAGCAGACCGACACAGGAAACTGCAAGGAGTGGTAGCTCACTGTTCTAGCCCCAAGGCGCAAGAAACACAGCAATACAGCACCTGGCTTCCCACTAGCGACGAAAGCAACAATACGACTCCTCAGAACAATCCTGTCGATCGGCACAAGAAGCCTGCCACCCCTGCTCCGAAATCCATACCTATTTCGCAATCTCTAACGTACCAGCAAGTTGTCATAGAGGCGCTTACTGCAAACCAAGATGGACCGACACTCACTGATATTGTTGCTTGGGCTAAAGAGAAACACGGAAACAATATATCAACGTGGCAGAGCAGATAATGAAGGGCGGCGTGGCTTCTATCTGCAGCAAGATTGCGACGAAGAAACTTGCCACCCCTGGAGAGAACAAAGAGCACGTTGGTAGGAAAAGGAAAGCGGCAATCGTTTATACACTGGCTGGATCCAAGAGCGCGCACACTACACCTCTGCCTGCTTTGTTGATGACAAAGCCCAAGAAACGGAAGGTGTCATCAGTGTCCAGCAACTCCGGTGCCTCGAGGTCCTTTGCTGTATCAACCACAGATTCGCAGAAATGGCGACGTTGCCATGTCATCTCTTCAGGCAGTTCGAACGATTCGGACGACTCGGACATATCGGATGGGGAAAAGCAGGATGCGCAAAACGCCACTTCAAATGCACCAAATTCATCGTTCCAAATGTCAGCGACACAAAACGTCCGCAATGGAGAACAAATTCATGGACCACGTCAGACCAACAGTATAGCTCCAGCGGTACCCACCATCATTAATCCTTACGTCTTCGAAAGCTTGCAAGGCGATGTGCCGGAGCGTGATGTGTCCGAAATGCTCCGTTTTGGACGGATTGTCAAGGAACTGCAGGAGTTGCCAAGCAGGCGTAACGACTTACAGTCGGTGATTGCAGACAACCAGAGAAATCTTCATGACCGTGACAAGCTGGCTCAATGTGCAGAACAGTTATCGCAGAAAGCGAATAAGCTAGAAGAAGACGCCCGTAAGGCCCGTCGGCAGGCCGAAATCGCAAAACAGGATCACAAGTCCGCTGAAGATAAAGCCGAGACAATCGAGTCAGACATGTATGAGCTCCAGCTTGTCCAGCAGCGCTATAGCGCCAGGCATAGGTTGCTGAACATTGGTGGCTCAGAGGTAGCACTTGGGGACGAGTAAGTGATCAGGAAACTCATCCAGTCAAGCAGTGTGATGAAGTAACATCCGATATCCTGCTCCATCCCATTCGTCGTTCTTCGCTATTCTGACACGCAGGACTTGCACTAGAAGACACGGCCCTCGCCAATATGACTTCACATAGATATGGCAACATCTGTCACGAGTGATTATTCAACGAAATGTGGTGACATACTCGTGTTATGTGCCAATACTACAAATGGCTCCGTCGAGGGCTCCTCACAGTCGGCAGTTTCTTTCTGCTTTTGCACATGATCGCCTTCCAGTAGTCTACAGTATTCGGCTCGTTGGTCTCGTTGGGCGCCCGTCCTGCTGAATCCATTAGATCGTCCTCCGGTTGCAATGCTTTCCGATACTAGTGCACGGCCTTGATCTCTTTCTTCCCTTTCGCACCATCCCGATTGTGCCGGAATGCGATTCACAGTCAAAGTTTGGCGTACCGCCTAAGTTGACGGCTGTCAAGCTCAACTGGTGATTCAGTAGTGATCGCAGGTTGCTTGCATGGCGCCTGCAAGCAATCTAAAAGCTTCCATGCCGCCTATTTTTTCTTAACAATATATTACCGATCGTTTTCATGCCCCTTCGGTAAATTGGATGAATTGCGTTTCAACGACTGCGATTCGGCGGTGTCATGGTCAAGAGTGTCGCTCGTTTGCGATAGAGATGCTTTTCTTACGTAGTCATCACGATTATCTCCTATCTATGTTGGTCGCTTGCTTTTCCATGGCTTCGGCGCATGTTCGTCACCTCCTCCAAAGGCCGGCTGCCCAACACGAACACATCGACTGCACCTATGCTTTTCCGTGTCATGCGTGTTGCGGCCTGAAACATGAGAGGTAGCAACAACAAGAGCCTGATCTCCGCAGCCAGCGCCGTCGTGTCCATTGCTGCAGGTGAATCCCACTTGGTCTTTCCACCAACCTATGTTCCACGATCAACCCCTGACACGTGGAAGGGACAAACAAGGCCAACCGTTAGCCGCAATCCGCACAAGAGATGAGGGTTTCAAAAAGCCTCCGCCCGTCAAGATCTAAGTCATGAGCTTTTATAGCTTACTTGGTGGCGCCGAGGGTTGAACAATGTTCCCATGTATAGCAGAAGCGTGCCTGAACTAACACCGTAGCGTGAGCGGTCACGCTGGGCAAACAACGGTAGCTCATCATTGGCGCGGTGTGCTGTGAACGTCCTAGTTTCATAGACTTGTATGAAAGCCCGATGTCAGACATGGTCGAGGTTCAGTCGTGCGGAGATGTTGCGTCAGTTGTCTAGAGCAGTGTTAACCTAAGCAGCAATACAAGGATCTGGTTCATGTAAGTGAACACTGTGATGTCGAGAAGGTCTCGAGAGACTTTGTTGACTAGCGCCTGACACGAGGCTGGGGCGTTCGCCAGTCCCATGGGCACAACCAGAAACTCGTAAAATCCGTATCGTGTCCGGATTGCGGGTTCCCATTCATCTTCTCAGCCGTTCGTATGTCGTCGAAGGCGTCGTGTAGATCGAGCTTCATGAATCAATGCGCTCCGATGTGTCTGTCTTGAGACTCCTCGATGCCGGGCAGGGGATATCGGTTTTTGATAG